>OY735252.1:4947913-5145913 GCA_963457715.1 Argyresthia albistria | reverse complement strand
CTGTATTCACATTCCGTTGTAGTAGGGTAGTAGGTTATTAGAGGGTCATGCCAGGTTCCCGCTGTATTCACCTTCCAATTGTAGTAGGCTATGTAGATAACGACCTGAAATTAAACAGATAAAGTAAGTTATAGTATCCTTTTTTTGCGAAAGTGTGATGTTAATGCGTTGACCAAGCATAGGGGACCACTTTTTCGCCTGTCTGTAAAGACCTTCTAACAACAGGCTGTAGGTAGATAGCAATGCATTTAAAAGTAGTATTTATTAACAACGCCAAAGTGGTCCCTTTTGCTTGGGAACGACACATATGTAGTGTAGTAATAAATAAAACCAGTAATTAGGTATGAAAGAAACGTGTATTCGTGAAATGATTTTTCTTTCTATTATTTAGGTCGAAATAGTTAAGAGACACATTAAGCGCTTATGTTTAAAGTGACGTATTGTACCTTATCTTCCAAACAATACGAAATACGATACGTAAAACAAAACTTTCTAATAGTCTAGTACAAATAAGAAAAGAGATCATTCACGTAAAAGTAAAAGTGCCGGCCAGAAAATATAACTGATATTCGGATAGAACACACAAATCCTATTATTTTTTACTTTGACACTTAACCTGTGGACTCTATGTTTTTATAGGCTTAAGATCTTGTATCCTGGCAGCGGGGTCCCGTACATGCTTCGTAGACGCTCGAGCGCAGCACTCCACGACGCTACGGTGGCCTTGACTCCTTGCCACCACACGGCGGCGTCGCCGGTCAGCAGCATCGGCAGTCCGCGCAGTGCGTGCTCGTCGGAGACGTTGGCGCACTCCTTGTACACCTTCACTGCTTCTATGAACGCTTCGAGTGTGTCGGCGGTTCCTGTCGCTCCGTCGTATCTCGCCGTGCATTTGGCGAGGGTCCCTGGCGGTTGCATCATGAATTCCGATGGCGTCGCTCGCGCAGGGGTGCTGGTCGCGCCGGGTGCCTCCATGCCTAGGGGCGACCCGGGTTGGTGCAGGCTCGTCATCCTCTCCATGAGGACGCGGTTGGTCTCGGCAGCCTTGGCGATGGTGTCCAACAGCACGGAGAGCTGCTCCGTCGTCACGTTGGCGGGCGCCGTCGCCGCGGTCTCATCACCAGCTTGGTCGTGGTTGTCTTCGCTGTCGTCTTCGGAGCCATTGTGAAGTAGCAACAATGCTCCGGGGACGGGGACGGTAATGAGTAGGTAGGTACGGTTCAGCGGCGATTTGTTTGGTAGGTACCTCGGTAGGTACGTTACTGCTTCCACTACGAAATGAAGTAGGTAGGTATTTACGAGTCACAGGTTTGTTTTGTGTTTTCACGACGAAGTAGGTAGATATTCACGTATTCACACAGTTTTTTCGTTCAATGCCTACCTGCGTGTGCACAGTTTTCACTATTTGTTGCCACTAGCTGGGCGCCACTATAAGGGAAACACTTAGGATGCTCTTACAGAAAGTCTTTAATATGGGATCAACAAATGCTTGGGTGAAATACTGTGATGATGAACAAGAGAGATATTTCGCGCTATCGAGCGTCGATGCGACAGCGTGCGATAATCAATCTAGTTTCTGCATGACTGGGGCGCGCCGGGCGGCGCGAGAGACGCCACGCGTTGAGGGGGCGTTACTTGAAGTGCGCGGGGGGAATGATGGGACATCGAATGTATAGGGAGTATTGTGGGAAAATCTAAATATTCCTACCTTTGATAGGAAGAAGGGAAGGAATATGTGGAGTTTTCCTTTCGAATGGAGGGAATATTTTTCCTTCTGTAAGCACATGCACATACTTAGGTACAACGATGAAACTGAAGCATGTTTTAATATCAGAAAAATCGTTAATGCTATCTTACTTTATGAGGTCTAGAGGTGCACTTCTTCTTTGGGTGCCATGTCCTATCGGAGGTCAGGTGCATTATGAAAGGATTTTTCAAAATTCACACCCTGAGGGAGTGAAACGGGAGTCTAAAGTTTGTATGGGTAAAGAAGATTACTAGTCGGAATATTTTATTTGAAACTTGCCAAAAGTACAGCTTACGAAAAATGTGTGAACAAGTGTTTCAGGTTTTTCTTAATTTAACCCCTGAAAAGGGGAAATGTGATGACAAAGTCATGATCATGATATCGTTGGTATGGTTTATCGGGTCGCCGATTATGAAAATAAAAACTATTTTAAAATCGAACGTTGAGGACGTGGAATACCATAGGTAGTTATTTCTTAAAGCTTAGGTATAGTTTAAACTAAAGCAACGCATATCGTTATTGTCGTAATTTCAACCATTAAGAGGGTGAAAAGTCCCGGGTAAAAGCTAATACATATACATATACGTATACAGACTTCACTAATTATTACTATTAATGCAATTTCCTACCAAAATATAATACCCATCACGAAAATAAAAAGTACCCACCAGGCACCAAGTCAGGAGGACTTTCTTTAATCCTTCCAAATTAACAATCCATTTTTATAAACTATCAGATACAGTAGGTCAATTAGAGCTGTTCCTATAAAAATTTTACCTTCTTAAATCTTACCCACTTATCTGAAGGGTAAGAAATGTTAATTTCCGACTAAAATAGTAGGTTATGTGACAATTTCCGACTTAGTTATAATACCTACCGACTTGAAAGATAAAAATTACCCACCAAGTCAGGAGGACTTCCTTCAATCCTTCCAAATTAACATTTAATTTCTACAACCGACCAGATTCAGTAGGTCAATTAGAGCTGTTCCTATTAAATTTTTACCTTCTAAAATCTTACCCACTTATCTGAAAGGTAAGAAATGTTAATTTTCCGACTAAAATGGAAGATTATCTGACGATTTCCTACTAAATTATAATACCTACCGACTTGAAAGATAAAAAGTACCCACCAAGTCAGGAGGACTTCCTTTAATCCTTCCATATTAACGTTCTATTTCTACAACCCACTAGATTCAGTAGGTCAATTAGAGCTGTTCCTATTAAATTTTTACCTTCTAAAATCTTATCCACTTATCTGAAAGGTATAAAATGTTAGTTTTCCGACTAAAATGGAAGATTATCTGACAATTACCTACAAAATTATAATACCTACCGACTCGAAAGATAAAAAGTACCCACCAAGTCAGGAGCACTTCCTTTAATCCTTCCAAATTAACATTCTATTTCTACAACCCACCAGATTCAGTAGGTCAATTAGAGCTGTTCCTATTAAATTTTTGGCTTCTAAAATCTTAGCCACTTATCTGAAAGGTGAGAAATGTTAATTTTCCGACTGAAATGGTAGGTTCTGTGATAATTTCCTACTAAATTATAATACCTGCCAACTTGGAAGATAAAAGTACCCACCAAGTCAGGAGGACTTCCTTTGATCCTTCCAAATTAAACTTCTATTTTTACAACCCACCAAACTAAGTGGGTAAAAGATGCTGTTCCTTCAAAAAATTTACCTTCTAAAATCTTACCCACTTATCTGAAAGGTAAGAAATGTTAATTTTCCGACTAAAATGGTAGGATAGGTGAAAATTTCCTACTAAATTATGATACCTGCCAACTTGGGAGATAAAAGTACCCACCAAGTCAGGAGGACTTCCTTTGATCCTTCCAAATTTATCTTCTATTTTTACAACCCACCAAACTCAGTGGGTAAAAAAATGCTGTTCCTTCAAAAAAATTACCTTCCTAAATCTTTCCTCCTGAAATTTCTTTCCAATTTAGTAGGAAAAAAAATATATCCTTCAATATTTCAGAAGGTAACTTGTGACCTACCTACTTAGACGGAAACTTTGGGACGGAAACGTGTTTTTTTTGGTAGGTAAAGCACTTAGAAGGAATAACTCAGAAGGTATCACTGGAAATTTTTCTCAGTGTAGGTGTAGATTTCGTATATCAAATGCGCGAGTTTCATGCTCCAGTACCTACCTATTTCTTCTTCTGCAATTTATCGACGTCGTCGACACATCTTATCTATCTATTGTTCTCCATTGTTCGTTTATTCGACCGGTGTGCTTCTGAGAGTGTAAGTTAATTGAAAACCACAATTATTATTTTTTATTTTTCAAACACTATACTATAATACATATTCAATTGCTCATTCTACCTGTTTAATATTTCTTGGTTTATTATGTCTCAAGTTAGAACATTCTTTAAAAGTCTCGAACAAGCTGCACTATCATTTGTTACAACCACCCAACTAGATCTGTAGACTGTATTCATGGAAGATTGATTACACTCTTCATACTATTAGATGGTTTCCAGGGATAAAGTTCTTCATAGTTTTCTCATCATGATTTGCTACCTAACGTTAAGTTAGAGTTACTTAACTATAATCAAAAATAATGAATGAATGTATGAAGAATATAATAAATTAACAAACTCCGATAAAGACGACATGATGAGTATCGAAACGAAGGCTTATACAACCCCTTTACAATTTATAAACAGCTTACGGTTCCTCAAAGTTTGTCAAAACATAAATTGGCCACTGCTTAAAACTCGCTTATTTCAAAGACTGATAATACTTTCTTTTTTTTATCTTAATTAATCAAGTTGAAACTGCGCCGGTCTAAAATAGACGAAGGCATTAAACGAGGAACTTCGAAGAAACTTTACGTTCATTGCGCCATTTCGCCAAAATAGTTCCGCGGCGTTAACTCAAGGCTCGGCTTTAATAATGGCGTCAACTTCACCCTTCAATAAAATTCTATTAAATTAATTTACGCCGTAAATAGTGCCTGGTAGAGGATTTATCACAGTACCTACTGAGCGCTCTCTGCTGAGTTTACACAAGGAGAAGTATGGTACAGTCAGCATTAGATATACTCGTATCAGAGCATAAAAGATACACATTATGTATGTGACCTCACATAATAAACAAGCAGAAATATCTACACAAGTGTCAACATCCTGTGTTAACATGGATCTTGACATCATTTTGGCACTTTGCTGAGATGTTTCTGGTTTGATAGGATGTGTTGTAATAGTGTAGTGATGTAGAGTAGCTTTCGTCATTTCGTGATCAATCAATATATCTGATGCTGACAGTACATAGAGAACGTAGCGTAACGTACTTTGAGAGTGAACTGGGTACGCGAATTGAATATCAAACTACAGGTTGGATTAAAGCAAGCAGGCGGGCTTTGTTGCAATTACATTAAACTGATGCTGCACTGTTTGTGCTCAAAACCTGGAATACCAACTACCAACTCGTGTTAGCTGCATTGCCAAGTAGTAAACCTGAATATCATTGTACTAAACTGGGAAATGTCATGTTCGGCACTTGCTCTATTAGCTCTACTTTACAATCAGTAAGATTTACAGCATGCGCAAATTGGAAAAGTGTTCGCGAATAAAAATCTGGAGGTCTCCACTTTCTACGATCTTTATTCCAATTTTCACATTTATTGCGACATTTCACTCGGGACCGACCCAGAGGGCCTTTGTTCGTCCTTGTAATTATACCCACGGTCTAGCTAATATATGCGGGTTAGAATTTATGGTATTTCGGGTTGAGAAACATTGAATCAATAGAGGGATGAATCGATGTGCGCGTATAGTATACTTTGGTATACTTATATATTTCTTTTTGGGAGTAGAAACTGTTAATATGGAGGGGATATGCTACATGTCAAATACATTCCAAAGACACCGACCAATCGATACGACCACATACTATTTATTCCACGTTCTATACACCGAGTTTTCTCATAAATATGTAAATTATATTAGGGTCCAAAACGGCAATCGCCTTTAAATCATGTGAGTATTATAGTGTGTGGGTTATTAAATTTTAAGGCCTAGTAAATAAATGACAAAATGGCTTGACCAGAATTTTAATAATCGTGCCATGATAATAAGAATTAGAGTACGGTGCTGCCCAAGGGAATATGCCTAGTGCCCTTTACGTCAGCCGTTAGATTTTTGCTTTGTTTTCATTTCCATGAAAGATTGATGATTGAAAGCAAAACTTCTAAAGCAGAATACATGCCACTGTATCGTTGAGTATGCTCTCAAACGCATCCGAACTTGAACAGTTATTTATTTTGCGATGCCTACATAAATTCTGTAAGAGCAATGACAAACTTGTTTGTAGAAGATTCAACTGGGTATCTCGTAACATATTTATATCATGCGATTGCTCGGTCAACACGATGACACATTAATGTATTACTCGACTTGGCGGTTTTATGAGTACATGATTTTTCATGAAAATCGCTTAGGACCAATATCACAAACATAATATTATGTTGTGCGTCAGTACTGCCATAGCGCCGAGCAGGTAACAAGATTATCCGTGATCGAACCAAAACTAATTTATATAGGTGTCGAGACGTCGTCGCCTTTCGTTCAACTGACCAAGCCCTTTGCATCGTTCTCGCTCGCACACCTATCAACTAATGGCGATCCAACCTCAATATTGCCGGCCATGGTTTTACGGAAACAAGGCCAACAAGATATTGAGGATTTATTTATGTAGGTACGGGGATCCATTTAATCTTCTTTGACAGCCAACTACTCAAATATGTAAGGTTTCTTTCAGAGGGATTTCGATAATAAGTTATAATCTCTGTATTGCAAGAAGATATCAGAGTAACTTTATTCATTATACAGCAGCATAATTGTTTTTAAACAGCTGCAAACGAGAAGCAAACAAGGAGGATGAATAGCAGATTATGAATTTAGATTCGACCTTATTTGAACGAAACTTACTTAAACGAAACGAAAGCCGCCAAAAAGTGTCACGTGATATGAAGTCGCAATGAGAAACTAAATTTTTGATTTCCATTGGAATTTATGCCTTATTTTCATTGTACTAAAGTGAAATTGCTAATCCTAATGAGAAAACCATGAAAACTCGGAAATATGTGATTTTTCAGTTATGAAATTCACTTATTTTTTCGATCGATTTTTTACCCCCAAAACCCCTATATTGCAAATTTCATCGAAAACTGTAGCGCCTTTTTCTAGAACTCAAAACATATATCGTTACCCCGTTACATACATACCTACATACAAAAATTCCTCATACCATAAGAGTTCGTCAGCCGAGACAGGGTCTCGGAGCCACCAATCCCTAGATTTCAAGCAGTCTCAATCTTTTGAACAGATAAATCATTATTTTTATGTAAGTAAGTGTATGTAAAATTACAGATTAATATATCACATAGAGAGTATAGAGGCTGCTTGAAATGACTTTTGAGTCACGATCTGTCGATATTGTTCAAAACTGTTTTCATGATCCGAGTTTGCGAAACTTAATGGTCACAGAGTCAACTCCGGACAAGAGGTTGGAACAGTGTTAAGTCTGGGCACACCATCAGCGGAAATTTTAATAATGTCGATTTATAGAGAACAAAAAGCAACGTAACTATATATTTTTTACTATTAAATAATCAACAAGAAAGTAAAAAATTGAGTTCAATTCAAAAGAGCTAAACAATGTGTCAAACCGATTTTGGGAGACCTTTCTATCGAGCAAAAGTAATCAAATACTTGTATAAATGCGATGGCGAAAGGAAGCTCATGATCATGATCAACCAATTTTGGCACCTTCAATTCAGGATAGCGACTTACGCAGGCACTCCTCGAGGTCGAAAACTTACATTTTTCATGGCTAGCCTATACCTAACCAATACAAATCAAAACATCTTCTACACCATCATGTTTTATGTTTCTACCATTTATGTTTACCTTTTGTAGGGCCAAGTCTCTTCATTGCCTCCTCTGGCTGTACTTACTTCCTCATACAAAAATAATTGATAAGTTAACAGTCCTTTTTCTTTAAGAGCGGCGGCAAGCGTCTGGGGCAAGAACAGATGCAGCAACAATTTTTATAAAGTGTCTTCCACTTGGATTCTATCGACACCGACGCAGTAACATAAAAGATAAACTTATTTTCCCTGAAGAGAGACAAAAAGAAACTTCTGAAAGCTTTATTGGATAACGGCACTGTTTCTTGCAACGCTTTTAACTTGACTGGCGTTTCTTTCGGGCAACTTGAAAAGTTGATCCAAACAAGTTCTTATTTAGCGAAAGTTTGTTGTCTGCTACTTGAAGATCGTACTCTCTTCATCAAAAGGTCGACACTGTAGGGTATCAATGTAAGTGCAGGGTATGAAAGCAATAAACGCCAGTTAGCAATCGATCGCTGTGTTTGTCTGACGCTCCATTGGCGACGAGGATGGGATGAAATGACTTTCCTGTCCTAGATTTGGGATAGTCCCAAATGTGTTGGTTTTGCAAGATTTTCTAGAAATCTAAGCAACGGATAAGACTCTATCCCTGAGATGCACGAAACTTTGAAATGTTAGCAGACGACATCAGAAACAAATGACAATCCTATGAGATTCTTGCCCTTAAATCAGTAACGTGACAACCTTTTTCTAAATCGTTTCGGGCAACTCATGGTTTTTGTCAAAGTTCCAAAGTTCCTCGTAATCAACCCATTCGCCTTCCTTCGTATTTAGTACAATGATAACCTACTACAGGGTACCCAACAAATATGCATTAGTATAAGCACGTTTAAGTGACCAATAACTACCAACTTATACTTATGCATTGAGGCACCTAAAGTCTGAATATGCATCTTGTTAACTGCCTGTTGAGCACGCGCAAGATCGTCAAAAAGACGATCTAAGCAAGGTGTCAAGAACTTTTTGACTATTTTATCTCGACCTTTTCTACCAGCAGCGTGTTGAACAGAAACGACCAACGCGACCTTTATTTCGTTAACATCGCAATAATCATATTGCTTTGATAATAGATATGATTTTACTATACTAGTTATACAAGTAAAATCGTTAACATCGCAATAATCATATTGCTTTGATAATAGATATGATTTTACTATACTAGTTATACAAGTAAAATCGTATCTACCTTTACCTATCATGAATACCGCGTTTAATTATTCAGCTTTTCAATCATTTATTGTATGATTCTCGTAAAATTAAATTATAGTGGGATATAAATAACACACAAATTATTAACCGTTATGTATGTAATTAAAACTCTGTTCTCAGAAATTCCTAGAAAATGCGTGTCGAATGAATTTCAACGAGCCTTTACCTCACGTTACCAGCATGTAGGTGAGAGCTCTTCTTTGGTGACATTCTAGAAGATGCCATTACGTTTCCCCAGTCCGCCCTCGGCAAACGTACACATATTTGCCGACCATTCTATTCCCCCAGTCTGCTTGCTCCTTTATTTTGCTCACACTTTTATTCCTATCGGAAATAAGTATTCCTACAACGAAATGCAAAGATAGATGCAATAGAACATACCAAGAAATTTATGTATCAAACTTCCTTTGATCATTTACATAATTTTCGTACAAAACTAAATGTATATTCGTGTTCTCTAATGGATTTTGCATTATAGAATTAGGAATAGAAATTTTCATTATAGGAGCAACACTGTGCATTTGAACTTTCTTCAGCTCGTAATAATGTGATTTTCATGTTGCATAATCATGATTTGACTGCGATGGAATGTTGCTGCCTGCAACAAACTGAATTATCACCGAAATAACTGTTACTAAACTAAAGTAAAACCTTGAAAAACTGAAACGATATTTTATTCCCATTGTCTGCTAGTGCAAGTGCTATGCACGGGGGTGCTAACAGGACCCTACTACTTATACATTTATATAATTTGCCCCTGCTGTATTTCCGTCTGTCCATCCGTCGTCGTCAGTGGAGTATTCCAGTTTTATATGATTCAATACAAAACAGAGTTGGGATTTAAAATTTACGGTATTGAATAATGTCTAGCATTAAAGTTAGATACGTTGGAAGCAAATGACATCCTCACAGGCCGACAAGAACGAAGGCAGTAAGATTAAGGTGAGTAGTGTATTTTATCAAGATTTGGCAACGAAAATACAAGGACGAGGCCACAGACATAATCTAGTAATGGCTCATAAATATGTCGGAGCCATGGAGGGTAGCAATAGCAACGCTAATTTGTTAGCTTTTATGACCATTTTACTTGGAGTATCGTCCCGCAGTGTCCATTACGTGTTACGAGAATGTGATACATCGCTGGGTACTGTATTGAATCTCTGATTGGTGAAACATTTGCGTTTAACTCATCTGGGATATACAAAGTTTGAAAACGCTCTCGTCTTCTCAGAAGAGAGCGTTTTCAAACTTTGTTACTCTTGCTTTGTTTGTCGACTCAAATAATACCACTGTTAAAACACTGACTGAAATTGCTGGAGTTATTTTGTATCTTTTTGAGGCGCATGATATGCAGTTCTGCGAGCTATTTTCAGCGTGTGAAAATAACAGATTTCTAATGGCGAAACCTTTTGACATAGCTAAGACAACTCTTAAAGCTGTGGCCCTTAATAGGGCTTTAGTGGCAAATCACAGTAGGTTAGCGTACGCTGTGTTAGCGTCATCGATCGCCAGTTGTCCGGCTACAATCAATCACACAATTTAAGCCACCACTTATCTTTCGCACCCCCCCCCTACAATTCATATCTAACGATCACCATCCCATCGAACCATCTGCTCCATTTATCTGATCGTCATGTACACAATGATAGATTCATTACCTCACAATTGATTTTATCCAAAAGCCCGAGTGAGTAGTAGTTGCGTGAGGCCACAATAATACCCTCAGCTTCATAGACCAGCGTCAGCATAATACCCTGATAATGCGGATCTGGCTCTTCAGTGCGGCTGCGGATTATAGGCATTGGGCACCTACTTCACGGAAAAGTAAGCCCTTTATGTGGTGGCCCTACTCTTGTAACAATATTAGAACGCCCTTCAGGGATGAGGGCTGGAGGAATCTCGGCGGTGTGAGGGGAAGTAGGCACTTCTGTGCCGGGTCATTGGTTACTTTGAATTTGGTTTTAATAATGACTTTTGTTATAGCCAAATTCATTAGTTATCGATATTGTCTTATACGGGTACAGAAACAGAAACTAAATTAATAAAAAATTGACGTTATGGTCAAATTATACATATAACCATCCTCAGGACAGATAGAACATTATCACTATAATAATCTATTGATAACTCCATATTATATACTAGTAGGTACTGTATTGAGTTTTCAAAATTAATCCGCAAATAATGATTACTTGTGTTCTATACATCGATCTTAATACATCGGGAATGCGACTGATATGCAAATAAAAAAAGTAATCGGTCAGCGCCATCAGAAAGATGCTAGCCAAATGTGAAGCCTATGCCGTCGATCACGGTCTTAAATATAACGCTTCTAAAAGTGAAATGCTTGTCTTTAAGGCGGGCAATAAATGCCCTTCCTATGTACCACCGGTAATTTTAAACGGTATAGCGTTGAAGAGAGTATCGGCTTTCAAGTATCTCGGTCACATTTTGACCGATAACCTATGTGACAATGCAGATATGGAGAGGGAGCGAAGGGCGCTGGCGGTCAGGTCGAATATGATAGCCCATAGGTTCTCGCGGTGTACAGTCGGGGTGAAATTAACACTTTTCCGGGCTTACTGCACATCGCTTTACACCTGCAGCCTGTGGACTGATTATTCGAAAAAAGCTTTCAGCGCCCTTCGCGTCCAATTCAACAACGCCTTCAGGGTGCTGCTGCGGCTGCCGCGGTGGTGTAGTGCGTCGGGGATGTTCGCGGAGGCGCGCGTCGACTGTTTCTATGCAACGTTACGCAAGCGCTGCACCTCGACGCTCGCCAGACTCCGCGCCAGCCGTAACAGCATACTGGCGGTGATCGCAGACAGATGTGATGGCCGCCTACTGAAGCACTGGTGTAATATACATGTAAATAATAATAAGTCCTACTAACACTATTTATTAAAAATATGCATTAACTACTAACAATAATGGATTGTATTATCTGAGAATTAAATAAATTATTATTATATAATCGATCGATTTGGTCGACGAAATAACTCAAGTAGCATAAATATTCATAATTGAGCAATAAAGATATAAGACTAAGAGAATGCCAAAATCAGAAATAGATAATTAAGTAATTTCACGTAAGTTTCACGTGTACAAAAATACACAACATGCAATAATGGTGACGACAAATTAAGGCATTTGCACTTTTCCACTGTCTTGTTTGGGCTCTGATGCCAACTGAAAAACTGTCTACTAATGGCTTGCTGTGGTATTATTTCATAAACTTGTAAATTAGGCTGATTTAGAGATACAAACTGCCATAACAACACAACTGCCCGTTAGCAAATATTAACACGCGAGCATGGTTTTGTGGAGGCTTCGTTTCCCCTGACACACCCCTAGAACTCTGACATCTGAACAAATACAGTGATTGATGCTTCCTTTCGCGAATTTCAGGGAGAAAATGTAATATTACGGCATTCAGTTTAAATGTCGACTTTATGTCTGCTATTAGAAGGACTTATGTCTTGCAATATCTCGTGTAATTGTGTACTATTCGTGACTGCAGGGAAGTTATTCCGCCGTTAATGAAGGCGTACATGGAGCTCATGAGAATTGCGAGGCGGACTTTTTTCGCGGCACATCACGAGTAATTTCCTGCCAACCAACCTAATGGCTCCCGCCAAAACAGCCTAGAAACCGGATGAGACCTTGAGGTCGATTGCTTTGTAAATAATTTATTGCTGTGTCTTTGTTTTACGTCATAAAGGCTACTTTATTTGTGTATAAAGTTCTAAATGTGACTTTATAGCGGCCATTCTACTTCTAATTATGCGGCGTTTCGTGAACAAAAGATTTCCTTTAGCAGGATTGATCTGCAGGTCCACAGGATGGATTTAAGAAGTGGAGCCATCTGGAATTCTGATGCAGGAGAAAGAGGGAGAGGGGCAAAGTTTGTATAGACAAAAAAATATACTTTACCTATGAAGCTTTAATTTGGCAGGCAGGTAGTTTAAAGATCCAGGACGTAAGTCGTAATTAAGTCATTTCTTTCATATTTCTGGGTTTTTTGTATTTTGCACAAACTTTAGCCCCCTTTTTGCAGGGCAAATGTTTATAAATAATTACTGCTTACTTGCCAAATTAGCTTCATATAGGTTAAGTTTATTTTTTATTTTTTGCCCATACAAACTTTACCCCTCCCACTCTTTCCCCTGCATCACAAATCCAGGTGGCTCCACTTCTAAAATCCATCCTTTGGACCTACAGATCAATCCTGCCAAAGGATATCTTTTGTTCACGAAACCCCGCATATTGCGACTTCCAGGCACTTCTAGGGTCGTGGCACACCCGCTACTGTCACTTGAGTAGATAATAACAATAGTTTATCCACACACTTTGCGAAAAAATATTCCCTACGCCTGTATATATTTATTTTGATTAAGAAAACGTTTTACTTCCGAACAGATGTAACATTTATATCATTAAAGTCAATAGCGGATAATATTTTATCAGGCCTATTTACGACATCGTAGTCTCATTTTATGTCAACGTCGTCACCCATCGATGTTTTTGCTTCATGTCTTCCGTTGACAAGAAACTAGATAAATATAATATAATCCCGCCGTGACTTTTTTGTGTTACGGCAACAGGGAATTATGTTAAGTATTTACGGAAAATTAAGTTATTGTAGTAAATTAGATATTTTGTAAATTCTTTAAGTATGTAAAAATTGAAAACAAATCGTTAACTAGCAACTAGCAATTAAGGGTTTCTTCTTATAATGTTGCTTGTTATGGAACCCTGGGCAACTTTACTACTCTTCACTTTACAGCCTTTACGTAATACTTCTTGGACAATTAAAACATGGAATGACATTAAGAGAGACTTTTATTTTCTCTGATAGAATATAGAATGAATTGTTTGTTAGTCTTCAATAAAATACAAGCAACTTAATACTAAAGTCCCACAAAACTGTTTATGCACAGTTTGTCTGTGGGATCTGAGTCTCTGTTAATACAGTAGGTATTATAATAATCATATGCTAAATTTATATAAACTTAAGGGCAATTGAGGTATGGTATTATATTTAAGGTAGACTATTTAAAATATATCTTTTCAGTTTAATCGTAAGATAATGAAGAGCACATTTGGCCAACGAACGAAATCTAAATCATCTGTCCAAGTGGCAGCGACACAAGTGAATGTTTCTAGATAATAAAAATAGCTTTGTATGTTCAGAAATCAATTGAACACTTCTAAAGTATACTTTAACGGATTACTGGAACGTCGTCGTCGTGAAATGCTACTTGTTGCCTACAAGTTTATGCCCTGAAATTATACTTTCGGTGATGTGATGATGAATAAAGTGATCTTAACATACATATATTCACTAGAAATACACTTCGATTGAGGCATACTTTATATAGTATACATAAAATGACGTATAATGTGTTTTTTTTTCTCGGGGCCCAGCTTCTGATAACATTTTCTATCAGCCTCTACACGTTTCAACGTGGAACAGGCCTAAGCTAAGGATTACTGCCCACTGGGGCTTCACGACAAACTCATGTCTATAAAACCTACATTTCAGTCAACGCAAAATGAAAATATGTCGCTGAGCAGATGTGGACTTCTTTTGGGGTGCGAATTGGAATACAATATTTGTTTTGAATTTGTTCCAACTTTCACCTACATATTTTTTAAACCCCAACCCTTTTCCAACGCCAACATTTTATTATTTTTTTATTTAACAAATGGAGATAAAAGTCTTAATTACATACATTTACATCACATAAAGGTTTGTGCGTCATATATAAAGGTTTGTGCGTCATGCTAGAGCATTCGTGCGAACAAGGTACAGTTATTATTAAGAATATACTAAAAAATAATTGTAATTGGAAATAGTTTAGTTGTAGTTAGTTTAGGTTTTACCTATACTTCAGTTATAATTAATAATTTTTTACTGTTATTATGTGATGTTAAATAAATAAAAACATTGGAAATGTACTTTGTGAACAGTATTACAGTACCTACCTTAGTTTTGTTTCTAACATAAACATGGTGTAAGTAGTTATAAACTTACATTCAATTTGTTCTGTAATTATTCCTCTATGCTCTATGCATACTCTTGCTAGTACCGTAACGCCAATCAAAATAAAGCAGCCTTAAATACTACAAATAATTAATCAAGCCCACGTCACCGTGCAACCCGTTACGTGACTTCAGGAAACGAGAGTTCGCGGAAATTCGTCGCAAGAGCGCGTGAACGTTTGCTACAAAATTGCCCGGAAATAAATGACTTATGACCGATTCACGCTCGGACATTGTACACGAGTTTTGCTGTGCCGCGATACATTTCAGCGATTTACATCGCGCAATTTGCTGATGTTATCGCTCAAAAGCATTCGCCCAACATCGTTCGTGTTCGTTGTCTTTTGAGCGACACTAAATGTGATTTCGAAGTGAGCTGGAATTGACAAAGATTGATAATTTTGAAACAATGGTGAAACTTCATTGCTCTCACTCACACATTGGTATTTTGATTTTCAGTTGCTAACTAATTATCTTCTAGTTTCGTTTATAAAGACAAAAAAAACCTAGCGATATCTTGATTATCGAACATAAATAAAACGTGCCTTCTACAATTTATCATATAACCCCAGCCAGTAAGGCAGCAAATTTGTCATCAAACATTACGTAAAAATACCCGCTTTTAGTAGGCTTCGGTTTGGCTCTCGCAACCGCTTTACTGTTACCCGTTACCCGCAATCAACGTTGGCCGGTTCCGGGTTTTGCATAATAAATAAATATCTTTTTTTTGGTCCATCCATTGTGGAAGCTATTCCGGAGGCGCAACATGATTAGTGACAAAATATAGGTGCACCCAAGACTTGACAAGTTGGCTCTCTGAATAAAGAGAGCTTTAAATTTAAATTATAACACTGATTTTAAACCACAGCATACTATAGCATGTGCTTGTTTAACATAAAGATTTCACTATTGCAGTTAATCTTAATCAGCACCATGATTCGACTAAAAACTCTTATGATCTATATTAAATCCACTGTATTTTTTCTACGTTGCCTACATAAGGCTTTGTTTAATAAATAGATTTTTGTAAGATTGTGTATTTTATGTATTTTTGGACGAGTCCCTACCCTACCTATACATGCCAAGACAAAGCTTTTGCTAACATGATCCTGCAAAGCTGTTATAATGCGAAGATTCATTCTTTGAGCTCTCTTGTCTGAGACATTAGTCCACCGTTAAGTCCTTTTGATGATAGACCAAGTACAAGAACATTTGCCATTGTAATTTTGTTAATTACACATGTTTTTATATATTTTTAAGTGTTCGCAAGCAAGGTCTGTCGAGTCACGCAAATAAATTTAAAGGACAAAAGAGTTTTTGTGACAGAACCATTCATTTAAACTCCAGTCGTCAAGTACTTTCTACCTCTAGAAAATTCCGAATATGATGAAACTTTAGGATGTTGTCTGTGTTCATAGGGCTACACTCAATCCTCCGAACAAATAAGCTTGTGCGAACTTGAGGGGGGCGAAAAACTTAAACTCGTAAGAAAAAAAAAATAGTCGTATGGCTTAATTATGAGTACAGTACAGAAAAGAACAATTAAATCACTCTCGCAAATTGCTTACATTCATGAAAACTCCTCCCGCTATGTAATATGAACTCAGCAGCAAATCATACATTACGTTTTGGACTTCGAGCTTTTGTAATGAGTCGAGTCAAACTTCAACTCCAAGTTTTACATAATGTGCTAACTGTACCTATGTAATGTTAGAGAATTTCTAACTTGACAGGAACTTGGAAAGCCTTCTGGCAAGTTCAGACGCCTTCGTTGCCTCTCCGTAGAACATGGGAGTGGAAAATATTGATCGGTTTAGCCGTGTGATCAGTATTACATTGTATAAGTGCTAATTTAACATGAGTTATTTTTAAAGCAAATTATAAATCATCTTAAAAGACCACATCGTTGTCCGTCTGTCTGTCGAGGCCTTATTTCCCAAGCAGTGAACTTTTTAACGTAACGGCAAACAGAAGGCCAGCGCTAACGAACTTTTAATTAAAAAGCACGGTGCTCCATTGCCCCCTTCCATAATAGCGCGGCATAAAATCTCTCAATTTTCCTCAGGCTTTGCACAGAATATAGACCGAATGAAACTGAATTTAAAAACTCAATGTTTATGTTATGTCCTTCTGTGTGCAAACAATCGCACCGGGAGACTGTTTGTAGAGGAACTTTATTTATAACTATAGAGTTGTTGGTGGTTGTAGCTCAGGTGACGTCAATAATTTCCCCGGAGGCGCGAGAAACAGGGGAGTGCAAATTTTTTTGCTGCGACTTAGTATTTAACAACTATACTCTATCCATGCTTAGAAGCAACTTGACAGCTAACCAAAAACTTCATAAAATCCACTTTTTTAATACTGGAGATGTTACCAAAACAATCGGAAGGAATCGAAATTGTTTATTCAGTTGAACTAACAGAAGAGTTGTCATCGTCATCACTGCTATCTGCACTTATTGATATAACTAGTTAATTTTCAACTATATTGTCTATTCTAATGTCTCTTTGCAAATCTTGTAAAATTATTCCCGATTCACTAATGTTTAAAGGGTGTATCGATACTTTTGATTAATTGATTTTTATGAGCAATATCCTCTCACTAACAGCCTAAGATTGACGTCTGTCAAGTTGTCTGTTATATTAGATACACTACAAAGTATACATAGTTCGTGATCGTGGCAGTTTGGAATAGCCAATAATGGCCATCTACGAGACAGGTTATACCTAGTGTGGAGTCTGCAAGCAACTATGTATAATGAGATTTGTAATTTGTTAAATAAAAAAAATTCGCGTGTAGCACCGTACACGTGTTAGAAGTAAAACTTCTGTAGCTAGATCATTAAGTGGTACCTATACTATACACCTATACCTACCTATACTAAAAGAGATTTAAATTTCCAATTTTGAGATCCAATCTCTGCTTCAAGTTACTTTTATGTTTCAGACGTCCGATTATTTGAAATTATTTTATACTTGTACTTACTTTTAATACGTCATGTCATTTATTTCCCACCATTCCTTATCTACAATTTGTCGCGCTCGTGGTGATATACTTAACTCATTCAATAGTGTCACTACTATTTGCATCTCGCTCAGATTATATACCATCTGACGACGTCACGTCTTAAAACCGTCTCGCTCAAATGTATGCATTGCTTTGCTTGTCTCTGTGCCCAGTCCCTTTATTTAAGTTCAGTTCAGTTCAAAAATTTTATTGACCATAAAATCATACATATTACTTAGTCAACGTCAATATAATATTAATATTTTTGTATACTACCGCCCGTTCGGAAGTTGTGGGCTTAGGGATGGAGCAAAGAAGGGCAAGAAACCTCCCCCGTACCTCTTTTAAAATATCAGAGCCTTAAAAATACAATGTTATGTATTTCTACTTAAGTCTAAGGAAATACACCGAGGAGAGACGTACTGACTCAGTCCATCGCCCCTCTTTGGATTTCTGTGCGCTGAGATGGTAAAGACCATGCAGTTTTGTCATCTAAATATTCTTTTACACTGTAATATGACTTCTTCAATAGGCCGTTTTTGACATAGTTTTTGAACCTCCTTTCTGGTAGGTCCGTTGCTTCATTAGGTATTTTATTATAAAAACTAACACATACTCCCATAAAAGAGTGAGCAACCTTACTGAGTCTGAACGCGGGCATAGCAATCTTATTTCTATTTCTAGTGTTAATACTATGATTATGACCTAAAGTCTTAAATAAACCTATGTTTTTTCTGGTATACATGATATTTTCATAAATGTATTGACAGGTAACAGTAAGTATATTGATATTTTTGAATTTGTCCCTTAGTGATTGCCTAGCATCTAGTTGATAGATAGCCCGAATGGCCCTTTTTTGTAAGACAAATATTGTGTTTATATCTGCCGCTCTCCCCCAAAGCAGTATTCCGTAAGACATAATACTATGGAAATAACTAAAGTAAACCAATCTGGCAGTTCCTACATCTGTGATGTGTCTGATTTGCCTGACCGCATAAGCAGCTGAGCTAAGTCTTCGTGAGAGACTAGTTACATGAGGACCCCATTGAAGTTTCGAGTCTATAGTGATTCCAAGGAAAATTGTTTCTTCAACGAGGTCTAGTCTTTCCGTTCCTATGCTTACACTCGTGTCCACCTGCCGCACATTCGGTAAACAGAATTTGATACATTTTGTCTTCTTCGAGTTTAATAAAAGGTTGTTTACATTAAACCAACTTAACACATGAGAGAGCGTACTATTTGCATCGTCTAGAATTTCTTGTTGTCTTTTCACCTTAAAGATAATGGATGTGTCATCAGCAAATAGTACAATCTGAGTCATTTTCTCCACCATATACGGCAGGTCATTCACGTAAACTAAGAAAAGGAACGGACCCAGAATAGAGCCTTGGGGGACACCAATATTCATATGCGTCCCGGTAGACTTATTTCTATTTATATCTACTTTTAGTACTCTGTCTCCAAGATATGATTCCATTAATTTTAAAGCATTGTCTTTAATACCATAGTGTTGCAGTTTGAGCAGAAGGGTTTGATGATCCACACAGTCAAAGGCCTTGGAAAGATCACAGAATACACCAACAGCATCCTGTGATCCCTCCCACGCACTATAGATGTGTTGTACTAGTGCTACTCCGGCGTCAGTTGTTGATCTGCCTTTAGTGAAACCAAATTGTTTTTTGTGGAGTAGCCCTGATGCCCTGAGCCCTGATGATTTAATTGATCGAGTACGTATTTTCAACTATTCCAAGTTAATGTGTACCTGCGGGGCTACCATAAGGCTTGCCACTCACCTCAGTCGCGCAGATAAATGACAAAGAAGATGGCTAAATCAATATATGGACGACTGCCCCAGACATGTACAAAGACTTCTCAACAGCCAATAGCATTTAAATATTCATTCATAAATTTAATTTACTGCGTCTGTATTTAGTTTGTAGAACTTGAAGAAAAAAAAAAATATAGGTAAATAAGAGTTGTTACTCAATACTCCGTGATTCCAATATGATTCCGTGACCTTTGCCGTCGCTAGAAATAAGCACCATTTTGCAATAACATGCAACATAACGCCATCTAGCCACTCCTCTGGAAACCTCCTGTTTTCAACAGTTTTGCTAGTTGGCAATTATGTTGCATGTTATTTTTAACGATGGCAAAAGTTACTAATCAATGGCGGAATCATAGAGTATGAAGTGACAACTCTTAATTATTTAATCATTTCCTTCAAGTTCTACAAACTAACTAAAGACGCAGTAATTTATGAGAGAATATTTAAATGCTATTAATTGGCTGTTGAGAAGTCTTTGTACATGCCTGGGGCAGTCATTTTGCCAAATTGCCAACTCCTTTCGCGTCTCAATGATGTTTCTCCATAAAATAGCGCGCATTCATTATGATATGACATTAAATTGTGACAAAATGCGTGGCTGGGGTGACTGGCGTGCCTTATGCTACCCCCGCTAACCTATACTACATACATACATTTGTACATACCTACTTTGCTAGGATTTTTTAGGGTTACTTCATCGCGAAGCGATGACGTAACTCTTATTTAATTTTATTCTTGACATTTCCTTAGTCCGCCATACGACATACCTCGATTTTGATATTTTACTTCAACATTATTGACTGGCATGAAGCATTAACTTTAAAATTACAAAAGCTTATTAAAATCAAAATCGTATAATTTCAACAGTTATAACAACAATTCAACTTTAAAATATGTATTACAAAAATTACATACAAACAAATAAGCGAAACAATAAGCCATTAAACTTATGGCTCTGTAAGCTGTAGACCTCGCTTTGGCCGTTTACTACAGATAAACATTAAATAGGTAGGTATAACACGTACTTAGTAGCTAAACTGCTAATTTGTGACTTGAACATGCTTGAACTGCACTATATAATAAAAAGTGGCTTTAGAACAGTTCTAGGTACCTACTTATTGTTTTCATGCAGCCATCCATCACATCGGAATTTGCTTGAAAACTAAATATCACATTTGGATGATTCTAAGTGACTTTATGCGATTACTAGCTGCCTGTTGCGCGACTACGCAGCGCGTTTTAGGTACCTATTCCATAGTTACCGGCCACAAAACGATTCGTTCATCATTTTAGAAATCCATATCGACCCGTGTGACATTGATGAAACTCTTTTCTTACAAACTGTATGGATCGCATCGCACAACTGTCAAACATAAGTTCCGGTTCCAACAAAGAGGTTGAACGAAGTAGTTTTTGGTCACGTCACTGGTTTTGGCCTTTACCGGAAATCAAGAACTCGTGGAAGAATGCTTAAAATAATTTTTATTTGTTAACGTTTCATCAGGTTTTTCTCTCACTAATTAACATTCTTTATTTTACGAATGTATTATTATCTTATCTGATTAGTTAAAAACCGTATTGAAAATAGTTGCGGTTTTAAAAGTCTTCAGCCGACCCTGACGTCACCGATTCCAATTTCCGTTACATTTCTTAGCCACTCGTGATAGCACCCGGCTAGTAGTAATTGAAAAGCAAATATATGAATAACCCACAGTTGAGAGTTTAAATAAATTTTACCCCCGTGCCCCAAGAAGTTTTACTTCAAAAATAAAAAAAAACTAGGCGAAAAAAATAATCCCGGAAGGGGAAACGGCCCTGCGTCACCTTTGTCATAATGCTGCGCGAAACCTCATCGACCCTGTTTATTGATTTCGGTCTTGATCACGTGAGGCTTGTGCTTCCAATGGCACGGTTACCACATTGTCTTAAATCGCAGGTAAAAGAAAATTTACAAAATAGTCAACGGTTAGCGAGACGGAGACACAGGAAGCAGAAGAAGTAAAGCACTTACAATTCCAAAGCTCCTAATTTTGATGGTTTTTTAATCAGTTTCACATACTCTTACAAGTACTTACCTTGTTTATTGACTTTGATTGCCTTTACTACAATCGAAAATCAGCAACTGTGTTGCGATCAGTCAAACGCATTAACATCTTCAGAATCTCATCATGAGTGTGAAAGAATCCTCGAACTGCACTTAACCACATCGACTTTATTTTCAAAGTTGTGCCGTATAAGTTTGTTCATTACCCGAGAGACAACTATTGCCACACGGCTTCTTCGCCATTGTTGTGTGTACTTGTGTTTTGTAGTATTGTTACACATTATCTTTTGGTCTCGGGAGAATGTTCATAGCTGCGGTAAGTCAAGTTATTTATAACTAATCGTATATTAAAAAATATAATCTCGTTGCTTGTAATTAAAAAGCGTTTATTTTTTCTTCATACAATTAATACAGTAAAAGCACGTAAAATCTGAAAAGTGAAATAAATAATTAAATGTATGATTGATGATTATATGTAGGTAAGGTTTACCTTTTAGACATTTAACTAATACTCTGTAAAACATCTTTACACTGAGGTTAATAATTTTTCGGTGATGACGACTGAAGTGAACAATGGTTTGAAAATATAAATAGATCGGTAATAACCCTTCATACTTCGAAACGCGAGAGTCTCTTGTTATTGCTTGCTATTGTAAATATTGTATAGCCGGCTTCGTGATCAAAGGCTTTATAGGAAACTGCAACTCATCTTTATTGATAAATCATTACAATTGTGGCAACAAGTCAGTCTTTTGCAGACCAAGTTGCACTGTAGTCTGAAACGTATATTCCTTTCCGTATAATAATATGTTCCCTTCTAGCAGCGTTTCCAGATGACGTCATTCCACTCCTGTATAATATTTGTTTGCGTAGTTCAAAATCAAATAACTTCCACCGTGTGAATGCCACCCAATGCATTTCCACAAGGAAATTCTCGCACCAAAATTCTTGTTTGCAACTTTTGAAAATTCCACCACAAGTTCCATACTTCAATAAATGAATTTAATTTACTAACGGGGTTTAATAGCGGGCCTAGATTGGTTAACTAAGCGCACTGTGCCAATTAATGTATAGGTACAGGTGTACATTGCGCTGTGTGTATACCAAACGTGTTATTACTTTCGCGTAGGAACATACAATCGTAAAAGATTGAGTAGATTGGTATAACGCATATTTTCAAAATAGAGAACACGCAATATTTCTCTCTATATGTGTGTTTCGGGGGCAATATATCAATATGCGAATATTTAAAGCGGGGTCGTGAGCTTGGAGCACAATAGGTCGTTATTCCTCTCCCTTCCTCGTTGCATATTGCCTGCTAGCATATAGCATCAACAACATAGAGCCTGCTGTATACGTATCAGCAATCAGAGCGAGGGAATAGCTGGGTTTTGGGACGCAACGTATATAAATTGTGGGCCTTTGAACGCTACATTTGCAAGTGGAAAACCTCTTCTGAAAGTAAAATGAAATGGGTTCAGACAAGAAGGTCAAGGCCTTACTTGTACACTTGATTTCTCTTTTGATCAGTATCTTGTGCATTTTAGCAAGCACTGGCAAACAAATATATGGCCAATGTAATCTTAAAGGTGTATTTATTCAACCAATACTCATTTAAAATGTTCTAAAAAAACGACAGGAAAACTATGAGACGAAAATTACGCAATCGTACTGACTTTTGACCTTTGTTAGTTAAAAGAGTAATAAAATAAATATATTCATGTACGAGCAATCTCTTTCATTCGACTTTCGTCCTTGACCGAAAACGTTCTAACACGGGACACAGAAAGCATGAAAATGTAGAAAAGGAAGTCCAAATTCCCTATCATCCTCAGGGAACGTTAGATGGCGTTTTGGCAAGCTGCCATGTCGGGCGGCAGTTCAAAAACTTCCTATTGCTCATGAAAATAACAAAGCTTATACACCTAGTTTATTTCACTCGTTAAATAGAAAAGCGGAGAAGTAGGAACAAACATGTTATGTGTCTCTCGATAAGTAAAGCCGGATTTGAATCTTACGTCTACATAGCAAACCGGAGTATTGATTATAATCAAGAATTCTATATAATATCGATAAATAATTATCTGCCTAAACTCAACGTGGGCCCGTGCCTCTGCTTCCCATATGGGAAAAGTCGTAATGCTATGTTCTTATGAATAACTAACAACGCTATTATATCCCCAACGCTATTAGAGACAGTCCGTCACTCAACATATTTAAAAGTCGGTTGAAAGAACACTATCTTTCTCTACCGTATTAAATTTAAGTACTTTTATTTAGGTATATTTGCTTAACTTATTTATATCTATAAGTCTGGTATTTATGTACGTATTGTTAAGTAGTTTATTGTTTTATCTTATTTAATGTTGTGCACATGGGTCTACCTGTTGTTAAATTATTTCCTGTCCATCCTAGGTTTGCTGGAAGAAATCTCTTAATAGAGATAAGCTCGCCTTTGTCATGTGTTGTCCACTTTCAATTGTAAAATGTGTTATTTTGTGCAATAAAGTATAAAGAAAGAAAGAACTAAAAAAAACCGGCCAAGTGCGAGCCGAACTCGCGCACGAAGGGTCCCGTACTATTATATACAAAAAAACAAAAAAAAACACGTTAGTTGTATGAGAGCCCCCCTTAATATTAAATTTCTTTTGTTCTTAGGTTTTCGTACCCGAAGGGTGCCAAACGGGACCCTATTACTGATACTTCGCTGTCCGTCCGTCTGTCCGTCAGTCTGTCTGTCTGTCTGTCACCAGGATGTATCTCATGAACCGTGGTAGCTAGACAGTTGAAATTTTCACTGATGGTGTATTTCTGTTGCCACTATAACAACAAATACTAAAAGACAAAAGAAATGTAATATTAAGGGGTGCTCCCATTCAGCTAACGTGATTTTTTTGCGGTTTTTTATAGATAATGGTACGGAACTCATCGTGCGCGAGTCCGACTCGCACTTGGCCGGTTTTTTTAGTGTTTGTTGTTATAGCGGCAACAGAAATACATCATCTGTGAAAATTTCAACTGTCTAGCTACCACGGTTCATGAGATACAGCCTTGTGACACAGACAGACGGACGGACAGCGAAGTCTCAGTAATAGGGTCTTGTTTGGCACCCTTCAGGTACGGAACCCTAAAAATAAGCTATGAACTAAATGGGTGTTTTTTATGTTCCGAGTGTTCCTTGTATACACATACGTATATTCGTACTGTGTGTAGATATGTGTGTAACTACACATTTCTTCTATATACAGCCCTCAACTGTTTTAAAAAGGCGAATAAACGAGCTAATTTCTCGCTTTAAATTTTAAATAAATTCAAATGATGAGCAAAGAAAGAATGAATGGCTTATAATATTCTGAATTTTTCTGAAATATTCTTTCAGAACACATCAGAATATTGCTTTTAAAATACACAATTTGAGCCTGCTTCGTTTTTTCAAAAAAAAAAATATTATACTCCGGGAAGTATTATTTTCTCAAAAGAAGAAACAAGATTAACATTTAATATTCTGCTACTTCGGGTATGCAGAGATGTTCGTAAATTTTAGAGATCTTTAAACAAAGAATGCCCTAACAGTCGTTCGTTGTCCCACATGCATAAATTAAGAAAGTAATTTCAACTTGAAGTATAAAACCCCAAAGACAAAAGGCCAGGGAGTTGAGCAGTGGAATAATCCCGTTATTACTTTCTCTGTTTGCTTTGCAGAACGAAGGACTCTACGATTTGTATATATTTACTTTTTATTCGACGAATTTTGGGCAGCTTAATAACAAAAAACAACAAAGATTTTTAAAAACCAGAGTATTAGATGTAAGAAATATTTCTCTTTGACAAATGCTTATCTACTATGACGTCACAAATCTTAGGAGGTAGCAGAAAAAGAGAGAGCAACTTTAGTCAAACAAAAGACTGCCGTCCTAGATTTTCTCATCATTTAAAAGTAGTGGTTAAATAACTTCTTTGGGTCGCAAGCATTCTAATGAGTTCCTGTCGCTAGCGCTACGCAGACCTATGCTACGTAGCTACGGCGTAGCATGAGGGTAGAGCGTAGCCGCGGGCGCTCATTATCTGCTACGAGAATATCGCGAGTCGTTTCAGATTTCTTATTTCACGAAAGCGTTCGCGTCGCGTTAATCCTGAATATTTTCGTTTGCATAATGAATACTAAAACATTTTGTAACACTTGGAGCAGGAATACTTTAGTGACAGCCTGATCACGTGAAACAGAAATACCTACATATGTTTTTATTTATATATATATATATGTGTGCAACATATTATTATGTAACTCTAACTCTGTGTTAATATAAATAAATGTATTCTTCACATTTTGTTACACTTAACTTTCTGCGTTTCAATTCACGCTGTCACAGCTTACTAACTTCTTGACCTAATAAGAGCGCTATGCCCTTGGTACCTTTATGACTCCATTCCTACGGATCGTTAGCGTGATAGAGGCATTTAAACTAGCAGTTAGAGTCAAGAGTTGAAAGTTAACGCAATTTTCTTGACATAATTACCGCTTGAATACGATCGTACAGCTTATTAAGACAGTTTTCTCTATTGAGCACAGTAAACTATAATCCTCACTCTTCTTCTTCCTTAGCTATAAATACTAAACTATGTTCCGTATGGCCTCTAGCTCCTGACACACAGGTCACCCTAGTTTGGGAGTTAGAGCCACAATTATAATTAGGAAATAAGATACAACACAATAAAAATATATTTCATTTCATTTCATTTCGATTTCAAAATTAATACTCCTTTGTTATACTTCATTATTTGATTGTCTGAAACGTTATTATTCAAAGCGAACTGTACAGAAAATCCCGCGTAAAAGCAACCTTTTTTAAACTAAAAAGATTCACCCGAATTCAGCAACCGCACCATTCAGAGAGCACCTAAAGCACAGAAGAGATAATAGTACTCCGTACCTAAAGTCCACATGAGCATCACTAATGCCCAACATTAACAGCCGGCAATGTTTGGCGGAGATCACCTAGGCTTAAACGACTTCATCCGACCCCATTAATCTTACGAGTAGTCTTATCTTGTTCGGGAACTCCTGAAACCATTTGTACAAATAACCCGGCGCCAAGTAAATGCCTGTGAAGTTTTTAATACACCCGGTGTGCCCATGACGGGGTCGTTACAGGCAACCTTGAGTTTCGCGCCAAGAAAGGAACGGATTTTTCAAACTTTAACAAAACTTTGTTGTTTGTTTTATTACCGCTTTAGTTTTCGTTTAAATGTTGACAGGTTTTAGCAAAGAGGTTGGCAGTTCAAGGCTTAGGAGATTCATCATTTCATAATTTCATAATTTCTTTATTGCTCACAAACAGTTACATAGGATAATAAATAACATAGATAACGTGTACAAAGGCGAGCTTATCTCTAATAAGATATCTCTTCCAGCAAACCAAATAGGGAGGAGACAGGTGGATTGCTGATTGCTGCTTGCATGGAATTCGTAAACAGCTAGTAGTTGGCGCCTTGCATCAAATGAGGTAGTTTTTATTATTATTTTTTTGAGTTGGTTGTAGTTATACGGGTTATAAATGGGTAGATATGTATACGACCCGGGGTTCTTATTACTATACTTGTGAAATCCTAACAACTTTGGATTCGTGAAGGAAAATGGCAATTTATTGTTAGTGATCTGTGCCATCGCTATTTCTAGTTGTTATTTCACTACATAAAGGTGTCTAAGTGTGAAAGCAAATGGAATGCTTGTAAAAAATATGCTTACTTTCCCAGTACGTTGAATAAAATAACTATCTACAAAATCCACATTATGATAGCGATTTCATGATTCAGCACCACCACACGTTAGTCCACCGTGTAAATTATATGCGAAGTGCACTTACGCGAATAATGGCTGTACAGTCAAGACCATATGACAATAGTCCCTATGACAACCGAAATAAGAATTTAGTATCTGGGTGAAATAGCGAACACACACCTACGGTTTGAAAAAATCACGCCATGTAGCCCATTGAAAATAGCATCCGCACATTCCACAAGAAATAATAATTGTTATTTATTACGAGCTTGTAATGTCCCACTGCTGGGCAAAGGCCTCTCTCCCTTCTTCCACTCTATTCGATCCTGAGCGGTCTCCCTCCACAAGAAATAATACAAATACTATATTTTCCAAAACTATACCAACGGAGTTAGATTAAATCTCAGATTACTACTTATCAGCCCATTAGGCAACAGACCATGTATCACTTCTCCGTACAGTTTGTTCTAAAATCGGTTAATGGCCGTGCTGAACTCACATTCCAAAATTTATGTGTGTAACAGGTCAAATGTAATTTATGTAAGTTTAATAGTTTTTGAGTGTCAATAGGTCGAACGTGGCTCTAAATGGTCTCAGTATACACAGCCGTGCGTTGCCTCGCATTTGGTTTGACAAACTACCAATTGTCTTGATTGCCCATCTATAAGTATGGGCCTCTAATACATAAATAGTAAGTAAATGTAACCCAATAATGTCCTCACTGAGGGGCACGGGCTTTTATCCGGGTACTAGTAAAATTGAGGCGTTTGCCACCACGTAGTCTCTGTGCGGGTTGATGGAGGTGTGTCGGGTTAGGTTAATCCCTAATTGGTGGATCAGAGAACCAGTTGAAGGCTGACGAAGTGTGATATGAGGAATATTTGTATGTACCTATGTAACGATGTTTTCAGTTCTAGAAAAAGGTGCTTAATGGCCTACGCACACTGGGACGGCATGGCAAGGGATTTTAAGTTTTTACCAATGGATATTCAAAGGTATCCCGCGGGATGCTTCGGCATTATTTTAGACCATAGCAATTTATGTCTTATTTCTATATCGATACGTTTGAATGTCCATTGGTGTCATGTCAATGTAAATTTGCAATATATGGGTTTTTGGGGGTAAAAATTCGATAGAACTAGGTTTCATAACTCTAAAACCACGAATTTCCGAGTTTTCATGCTTTTCTCAATAGGATCGGCAATTTTACTTTAGTGAAATGAAAATAAGACATAAATTCCAATTAAAATAAAAATTAAAAAATCTCATTGCGACTTCATATCACGGGACACTTTTTTGGCGGGTGTTCTCGAAGAATTTACACAAAAAAGTTGCGATCAAATAAGGTCGAATCTAAATTCTGAATATGCTATTCATCGTCCTTCTTTACTTCTTGTTAGCAGATGTTTAAAAACGGAGCAGCATATTGATTGATGTTAATGCAGTCTGATGAATATGAAATGTAATATTTTATTGTGTTTGTACCACCATCCGCCGAGATATTAAACTTATATTCAGAAAACTCGGCAGTTCTATACAGTTCGGAATGAAAGGGCATAACCTCAGATGAGTAGAGTAGAGAGCATTCATTCACGCGGCAACACTGTGAACATAGGCCTACGAAAAGAACCGCTGCAATTTCAAAGCTGTGTGTGGTAGAGCTTAGCCATAATAGAGGCCGGGCCGATTTTTATACACGAAAAAATGATGCGTCTGTCTGTATGTGTGTCTGTCCGTAGCTCCCTAGCACTAAAACGGGTAGAAGATTTTCAATGCGATAAGTGTCTGATAGTAAAATTTATTAAAATCGGTTAAGTGGCTCGAATGAGTTACAAGCAAACATGGTAAATGAAATAAAAGGTTTTTGAATGTCTAATTTATCATGTCAGGGTCGATTTAATGTTTTTATTTATGGGTCATTGTACACTAGAAAAACCTGAGGCGGAGGGTTCAACAAAAGCCATCAGAAAATATGCAGGTAGCCGAGCTATTTTTTTGATGCAGAGAGTCTTCTAATTATTAAAACAGACTTAAAATTTGAGTCTTCTAATTATTAAATTAGAATCTAATAGATATATCAGAATCACATTATTTGTAATGCTTTGCTGCTGTCTTGAGTCATATTATCACTGCGTTACTTTTTCCAGGCGTTGAAGTTTCCTGTGCTGCTACCCACGTTCTACATTATTATTGTAGTATGTAGTACGCGACTAAAGTCTCTACAGCGTAGGTAGTAAGAACTGTACAAGGTACAAAGACTGCATAATTAAAACGGGGATGAGCGTCTCACACAGAACACTTATCACTGGATCCGCTTTTACAAAATATTATATTACATGACATACAGGCACAAATATTAGTTCTGACCCCACACCAGGATACCCTGTGTTGTGGAAACTAGAAACAGCGACGTAACAAACATGTAAACATCCAAGACCTGGGAATTTAAATTTCTTTTCCAACCGGTATAGGTGTACCAATTTACCAATCTTCCAAAATACAATATTTAATCATGATTTTGCATTTAACCCTTTCAATCGCCATCTTTTTATAATCAGTGGAAAAAAGGTCATCGCGAATTTCAAAAATCGCGGAAATTACGCGCGAAAAATAAATCGCATTATTTATTCCTAGCGACTGAACTCTCGACCAATCAAGTGTGAGATATCAACCGGAAGCTAGTCTCATTGGCTATTCCCGGCAGTGTTGCCAGTATTAAAAAAATTACATTCGAATTTACACGAGCCGATTTTTGCGAAACCGGAGCCCACTGTATGGAAGGACTCTTTACGCGGGACTGGGGTGTCATTTGATAGCTGTCATCCACCGTACTGCGGAAGTCTAAGGTAGTGAGAGGGTTAATCATATCGTGCAGTTAGCGTTATATTTTTACCCCAAAGACGTACCTTTGAGTAGGGATTTCATATTATAACATATCATATACTTACAGGCATATTCATTGCTTCCGGGTCCTTACTAGGATACCCTGTGTCGTGGTAACTAGAATGAATGACGTCACGAACATGGAAACTTCCAAGACCTGGGGTGTTTTTTTTCCAGTCGGGATACAGTTACAATTTTCCAAAATACAATAATTTTATCAATAATTTTAATAATATCGTGCATTGCGTTCTATCTTTACCCCAAAGACGTACTTATGGGTGGGGATTTAATTCGAAAGGTACAGGTAGACCTCCCTCATTGGAACTTGGTTTGTTACGATCTCTTTTTAGAGATAAGCTCGCCTTTGTACACAATTTTTATTACTTTTAGTACCTAACGTCAATATGTGTGTGCAATAAAGAAATTATGAGAGGTGAGTCCAGGTTAATAGTTTTAAGGCGGTTCATAACCTCCGGTTGGTGAGACGTGGCTATCGTTAGTCGGCAGCTTCCATCCATCACACGCTATTATCCCTCAAAGAGAACCCGCTACCTTACTGAAAGAATAGATTTCGGCGCTGAACTATGTACTAATTACTAACGATCGCCATCAATCATTATTAAACCTGAATTTTGAGGGAGTTTGTCCAGAATAGAGAGAGATACAACTGCAAAAGTCAACGTGTCAAAGATTGATGAAGTAACGTGTCTTGGTTATGTCATATTTATCATAACATGATGTGGCTAACCTTGGTTGAATTAGAAGTTATGCATATGTCTAATTTATAATGTCAGGGTCGATTTAATGTTTTTATTTATGGGTAATTGTACACTAGAAAAACCTGAGGCGGAGGGTTCAACAAAAGCCATCAGAAAATATGCAGGTAGCCGAGCTATTTTTTTGATGCAGAGAGTCTTCTAATTATTAAAACAGACTTAAAATTTAAGTCTTCTAATTATTAAATTAGAATCTAATAGATATATCAGAATCACATTATTTGTAATGCTTTTTCCAGTTAGATGACAAAACTGCATGGTCTTTACCATCTCAGCGCACAGAAATCCAAAGAGGGGCGATGGACTGAGTCAGTACGTCTCTCCTCGGTGTATTTCCTTAGACTTAAGTAGAAATACATAACATTGTATTTTTAAGGCTCTGATATTTTAAAAGAGGTACGGGGGAGGTTTCTTGCCCTTCTTTGCTCCATCCCTAAGCCCACAACTTCCGAACGGGCGGTAGTATACAAAAATATTAATATTATATTGACGTTGACTAAGTAATATGTATGATTTTATGGTCAATAAAAATTTTGAACTTTGAAAAAAACTTTGAACAAGACTATATATTTTATGGTAGTTCCATATTTTATGGTAGTTTCATAAACATTAAATAAACAGAGATTTAATTAAAAACAATCTAATCAGGATATTATCCTAGTGATTAGCCTCGCTGCAACAGTGCTATTGATTAATCAATGTCAGTGAGCATTCAGCACTCACAATCACGAACAATAAATAATCTACCATTTTGATTTGGCTTGACAAAAGCTGGAGCTCTTCCTTCACCATTCAATTCAATTCAATTTCAAAGTTCGTTTATTTAAATAAAATTTACAGATTTGTGCGCTCATAATACAGAGAGACAAGTAACATAAATGTGTAATTATGTACTACAGGCTAAAGACACCTTCTAAGACATAACAAAATCTTTTGGTTGTTGACCGATGAGGGTACATTTAGATAATGTCAATTTCGTTTATTGTACATTTTGTGACATCACCTTCACCATTAACCAGTCATCTGTGTGTAGTTGTAAAAATGGCGGCATTAATTCGGTCTATTTCTTACAAATTGGTAGTGGCACAAGATAACATGAAATATTATAGCGAGTGCCGTCAATATCTGCACATTTTCTGCAATCCTGCAACGAACGGAAAATTGAGTCATTTTTACCGAGTCAGCCACCACCCGTGAAAAGCTGATCCGAAGCGCCAGAAAATTTAAATTTACAAACCGAAAATATAGGTAGTACCTACATTCCATATAACCTCTATCGATCTGCCAGTGTAAATATCGCTGATTCATATCTATGTAAGTATCTATAACTTTAGCATTAAAAACCACTGCATAAAACCAGTCTTCCAGTGTCATCACTGGGTCTCACCATCAGGTGAAGTTAAATGGTCTCATTACAACGAACCTAATGAGCCTAAACTCGATGGATTTACTAGTAAGAATCCCAGGGTACCAGTTTCGTCCGCAACTCCGTAATCAGATCAGCTCGATGGTACCATAATCTCAAAGGGCTTGTCACCACGAACCTAAAAAGCCCAAATTCGACGGGTTTACTAGAAAGCATCATAGGGTTCCCACTCCCACCTTCGAACTCCATCATCAGCCCCCTTATTCGCTAACTCAGTGATAGCCGGCTAAATTAGCCAACTTATTTTGATATCCTTTGGTTACACGATAATTGAACGACACCAATAGCTTCTTAATTTTTACGGATCATAATTAAGTGATCATCACTGAGTTAGCGAATAATGGGGCAGACCAGCTCGATGGTACCATAAGAACGAACCAGCTCCAAGAAATCTACTTTTGAATAAAAAACAACATTCAAATCGGTTCACCCGTTTACGCTCCACCTGCTGAGAGACTAAGACACAGATACACAGACAGAGTGACTCACACGTTAAACTTATAACACCCCTTTTTCCTTCGTCGGGCGGGGGTCAAAATTAAGAAATGGTATCACAAAAGCCACTTATTAATCTCGCGTGTTTGCTAATACTAGTACATTCAACAAAACTCGAGTTGTCAAGTGCCACTCAGATTTACGCTAAGTGTAACTAAAGCCTGGGATATACCGTGCTCACAAAGCTTCCCGGGATTAATCACAAAGATGTTTATACCTGGCATTTGGGGGGGTATTTTTAGGTCGCACGAATACAGTCTTACGAGTTGTCTCGCTCTGCCTGGTTATGTTAGAGAGGGATAGCGTGTGCTGATGTTGAGGCTTTCGGGATCGTGACACGGATGGGGGCTTGAAGGTTCAGGCGGCCCGGGAGCACGGCACACGGCCTTGTCCTACCGCGCCGGTCGTCTATTTTTAGCTGCAGTCCCCATCCCTCTACCCCCGCGCGCCCTTCCACACCCGCCGCACCGTGAATGGCGCTATTTAGAGCGAATGCCTCTTTGCTGAGCAGAACGTGAATCAGGTGCTTGAAGAGATAATAATGCTGTCCGACTACTGGAAATTCGATATCGATTGGCCATTAATAGATGTCTGCCACCTCCACTTCCTTTTTTGCTGCGTTGCCTGGTATACCTGAGATCGCAATCGACATCTAATGCTTGTTTATTTACTGTTACTTAACTACAGTGTTTATTTTATTTTTATTGACAAGTTCTTCCTAACGAGTGTAATGGAAAAATCATGAAATCATTTCCACTTCTCATCTATTCAATATGGGCCTCTGATATTTTAATCTCACTGCTGTTACGAATATAAAAAATATACCAAGTTTGGATTCACTCAGACAGTTTTTTTAATGAAAATGTACGGACTAGAGGCAAAATAAAATTGACGTGCTATATTCTCGCAATTTTGCCGATTCGCGGAAAACGTTTAGCAACGCGCTATTTAACTTCATGTAAACGGATGTTTAATTATTTGTGAAACTGGCGTAAAAGCTTCACGCTTACAACGTGCCTTTACTTTGAGATTAAATTTTTTCATGAGATTCAAAGCTGGAGAATTATTGTCTAGTGAATTATTTATCGCTCAATCGAATAGTTATTGAATAACATTTCTGTAAGCGATTCACAAATAACAAATTCTTTTTTGTAAATGCGAATTTACGATGTCGTCGTTGCCTCATATATCAGAAAAAGGCCATCTGTAAATAAGAAACGGAAATCTAATCAACTTTATTGAAGGAACCGTGAGAATGCTACCGAGACCGACTTTAAATTAAATACTCGTTTATTTTCGACCCCTCGGTCGAAAAGTCTAGTTCTAGTCAGAGTGTTTCACGCCTGCTTCTATCGCCAGCGATGCAGGTTCGAATCATGTGACCACGTACCAATGAGATAAAGATAATTAACTTTGTATTTGTATTTATCTATTTATTCGCATCAGCGCACACACACACACAACATAAAACATAGAAGATACTTAGCGCTAAACAAAATAACATATAAAACATACAGACACAGATAGAAAATACCGTTAAATTTGATTTGCACTAAGATAGATAGGATATAGGTACCAAAGTACCTATATCGCACTAGAACTGAGGGTGATGTGGCATCTGCAAAGGGGTTCTGACTCAGCATGTGCCTGAGAAGTAGACTCCTCAGGCGCTGATTTAATAGTCTTTCAAATCACGAAAACGAATTCAAAAATCCGCACTGAGCCAGTGTGATGGAGTATGGTCCAATGTTCCGTATTTGGATAAAGGTCTGTGCCCCTTGATTGGGATATCAGGATTGAGGTCCATTAGTGTCCCTACAATAGATGGAATTATCTGCCAACTACGTACCCTCAGTACGATACCTAAAAGACATTAGGATGTTCATTAGAGCATTTTTTTGAACATTTGTTACGCGATGCGAAGCTAATTCGTTCAACACGAATTTAATTTCACCTACAATAACTTCCCCGGGGGAAGTGCTCTATTAAATTATACCTCTCTAGGCTCTTTGGCAAACGAGATGCCTTTTCCGTTCTTCGGGAGCATTTATGCAAAAACTCCGTGTTAAAAAGCCATTAGTTATTATTATTATTTAAATAGGGTTAAAAAGTGCATCTTATCATCATTAATTTATTTGCCAAAAACAAAACAACATCGATTTTTCCTTTGTTTGTTTCCCACAATGTGCAGTCTTCCAACCATCGCCGATTAGTGACGTTAATAGGGGGCGCAAGCTCTGCGCAACTTAAGGCGAGGTATGAATAATTACGAACCAAGGTCAACGAAGATTGATTGCGGAAGTGAGAAGCGAATATAACTCGGGAATAGGAACAAGTGAGATGGCAGTTGTGCGCTCGCACCTAATCTGAATCAACGTAAGCGCCAAAACGGAAAAAAATAATAAAAAATAAGCTATTACAGGGAATTACATTTTAATCTTCAAATCGCTAGTAACAACAATACCCCATATATTACAATTAATAGAACAATTATATTTACTACTACTGCGGGGTTGGTTAAAAGGGTTGACTTTGGATTTATTTTCTATAGAGAAAATTTTATCCAAACACGTTTTCCGTCATGAAACCCCTTATATAGTCAAATTACATATAGCAGAAATTGTTTACGACTTGCCGAGTGTTACCTAAAATACACATGAAAGAAGCACCCCTAATTTATTCATGAGGCGCCTCTTATTCCTCATTGGTCATTAAAAGTAAAAAAGTAAAAAGTATTTATTCAAGGAAAATGGTAGGTACACTTAAAAATGGTGGTTGACTGCTGCCATAACTAGGATAATAATATAACCTGTATTTATGGCTCGCAGGCCCGTACCTCGTCCGAGGCGTTTGTGGTAAGATTTGGATATTGAGACAGTTCTAACAAGAATAATACAAGTACTTGAGAAAAACAAATAAAAAATAAAATAATAATAATAGGCTAGTTACAATTCAGAAATGCAGAGTGTATATTGTATAGTGTGTGTTTGGGGGTGTGTGTGTGTGTGTGTTGTGTGCGAGGGAGGGTGTGTGTGTGTGTGTGCGAGGGAGGGTGTGTGTGTGTGTGTGTGTGTGTGTGTGTGAGGGTGTGTGTGTGTGTGTGAGGGTGTGTGCGTGTGTGTGTGCGTGTGTGAGGGTGCGTATGTGTGTGTGAGTGTGTGTATCGAATGGAAGATAAACGCGCGTGTATGTGAGTGTTTGTGAGTGAGTGTGCGTGCGTCAATGAGAGTGTGTGATGCGAGTGAAATTATACGCAAATCATTGAGTTGACTTTGTTATAAGCATAATTTAATTAAACTTTTTTCAATTTAAAGATAAGAGGAGATTTTCAGTATCATCATATGTTAGGGTTTTCAGTATCATTAAGCGCTAGTTCTACCTGTCACCGAGCGCCAAAAGCTCTTTGAAAAGCTGTAAACAGTTTCAAGACAGGCCGTAGGCCTATAATGTCTTTACCGAAAGTTACTAACTACTGAAAGTTATCTTTCGCCTTGGATCATTTCATTTAAATGATGGTTTGAAAGGATCAAATAGGGGTCTATGTATCATAAATATTTATTTCACCGTCCAAGTATCTAATTTTCACATAGATTTAACTTTAACGACTACATATACGAGCACCCTTAAAATCCCTCTGAAACTTTACATCCCTCTTTAGGTCCCCGATGCGCCTATTACGATTCGGAATACCGAATGAAATAAATCGAGTGGGATCATCCACTTTATTGATTGATTGGATTTTACTTCGTTTAAGATTCGATTTGTAATGTTATCGGTAGATACATAAATCGTATAGTTTAATATAAACTGACAACTACTTGCATACCTTTATTCCATTCGTAGTGAGATTTTCCTTACCTAACTCTGGTACCTAACAGCCATCCCACTTTGCACTCTGTATGTACCACGATACCTTACATAAGTGACTCTTCCGCAATGCGGGCCCTTCTAACACGTAATCTCAATTGTCAACATGCTGCGCCATGCTCTCGTACGTAACCGCCGAGAAGCTAGCTAGCCACGGGGCACAGTTCACTACATAATCTGTAACAGTGCTAAATTACCTAGACATAAGGTTCACCAATAGTGTCATGGTCGTGATTCATTGCATGTGCATGAAGATGTATTAGATGACGCACTAGCGTTTAACGGGATGGTTAAATTATGATAAAAATCCGTCATTTTGGGAGTAACAAGTAGAGTATAGAATAAATTGCACACAATTCTCCTCCTCTTAAACCTCCTATGTATATACCATCTATACTCCAACTAGTGCACTTTTAGGTTACTAAGAAAATAAGCTGTTCATTTTAGGTGTTATGTTACTTCAAGGGCCTACGCCTACGACCCTGTTAGTAAGGTTCCATTGTTCTCATAGATACATTAGTTAGCGCCACTACGATTTACGACCTTTCGATGCAATATTTTGACTCTGTAAACGACTCTTAAAAGTCTACGAAACCCACCGAGCAGTAAAAAGATAAACTTCAGTGCGTCGTAAAAAATACAGTTCATAGCGAGATCTTTTCACTCTGCTGAATATTCATTCAATCGAACGATTTTCCTCGAGGTGAACTGAAAAAGTCATTCGAAAACATACTTTACGAGTACAATATCTTGGCTTGCTGCAGCAAGCTAGAATATGATAGAGGAATATTTTGTGCTTGGAACATTCCGCGCAGAACCTAGGTAGCTACTTTACTTTGTAATTTATATGCAGAAAGATAAGGCACGTTATTCATCTTGTGTAATAGGAACGTAGGTACGAGCTGGATAGAAGATGTACCTAGATGTGAGTATGGAGGTGTAGTCTCGTCATCACGTACCCCCATCGTGCAGCAGCATCTCCCTTTGTCTCAAGTAGGGGTCGTGAAAAATGAGCCACGCTGTATCAGTGGGGCCGCCGCGCCGCCCGGTCCTTGCTTTACGGATGCTGCGTGCGACAGAATAATTCAGCCACGTAATAAATAATACACCATTGTTCCATTCACGAGCCGCAGTTAACCCCAGGCTATAGACTCGGGATTGTTTACCTGTAATCAATACGATCGGGTCGGCGTATATTAGGAGTATGTATTACATAATTCAATCATCAATTTATCACACACAACACACAACCTGCATTGAAACCGACAAATGATATAATTTATTTTAGAGTAGTACATTCAGTCGGTGTCGCTTAATTTTGGTTTCGCCTCAATGTCGGGGGATCTCTATAAATTTTACTCTGACTTAGCTCTTCCAGACACCAGTCAGGTAATAAAATATTCGATTTATCGACACCGTCCATTGAATCGAGAGCTTTTCGGGAGCGGCTTGGAATAAAACTGTTCTTGGGAGATGAAAATTCTGCATCTAAAATATTTACGGTGATTTTATGGACTTTTCAACGCTGTTTACCCGCTGAGCAAAATGTAATACTTAGTATTTCCATTTTCTAGAAAAGTGGAAAATAACCAATTGCTAAATTCCACCGTTTGAATGGTAAATACGTATTGCTTTTGCCTTGCACAAATGAAAAAAAAATAGACTGGTATCCTATATATTAGGTAGCCTTATTAAATAGCTAAAATAAAATAAATAAATAAAATAAATAAATAAATAGCTAGGTACAACCATGTACATGTACAACTAACTTTACGTTGCCAAGTATTAGGTAGATACACCCAAAGTCGACGTTCAAGATTGTCAATTTTAGATATGGACAAAGAGACTTCGAAACAATATCACAGTATCGGAATACTTGTGTGAACAGGCCTGTAAATTTTATAGAGGTAAAATGTTGAGATTAAATGTGTCAAGCGTGTGACGCCACTCACCCGTGTGACCGTGTGATGTAAAGATTAGGGTTTGTTCCCGGGAATTCTCGTCCCGGGAATTCCCGGGAAATCGGTTGGTCTCGTTCCCGGGAAATTCAGCTCGAGAAAAGTCGAGACATCGAGAAATTTAAATAAACATTTTTACGCTTAGCTTTCTTTGTAAATGTGAGGTGGCGGCGGCAATCGGCGGCATCCTTTGACAGCGCGGCTCGTGTCTGTCGGTATCCTTTGTTTTCGCCGACAAACGCAAGCGCCCGCGCGGCCCTAGTTGTGTTTCGTTCATTCGTGTTTCAACTCCCGCCGTGTTCGGATTACTTCGGTCGGATCGAAAATCGGCTCATAAAGCCAGCATAGTGTACTTATTTAGTGACGCACGAGTAATAGAATTGCAGAACAAACAGGTAAGTTTTGTTATTATTTATTTAAAACTAGCTTTCCGTCCACGGCTTCGCCCGTCATCAGCCTAACCTAACCACATCAACCCACTGCTGGGCATAGGCCTCCCCACTGTTGCGTCAGTTATTTTGTAGGTACTAAAATACTTACTAATCCTTGAACTGTTTGTTATAGATTTTACAACTGATGGTCAAAATGGAAAGTGGAGTGACTTTTACTTATGATGAGAAAAATTATGATTGTTTTTAGTTAAAAATGTTTGTTTTAAGCTGATTGTTAACAGAGATTTTGTTTTTTATTAAAAATCAGTGAGATTAGTTATGGTGAGAAGAAAAAAAATGATTGTTTTTAGTTAGTATATTTGTTTTGAGCTGATTTTTTACTAAGAATTTGTTTTTTGTTTCAAATTATGTTGATTTTATCATTTAAAATAAACACAGTTAAATTAAAGACTCTTTTTATTATTTAAATAAAAAATCTATACAAAAATTTACTTTTTTCTCGACAACCCGAGAAGACCCGAGAAATCAGGCTCGAGAACTCTCGACACCCGAGAACTAAAAAATCTCGAGAAATCGGAAACCCTAGTAAAGATGTAAAACATCTTGTTTCCAACTTGTTGCGATCTGACAATTATCTCGCCGTTTGAGACGCGAATCGGAAAATTTTAACTTTGCAACACCGCGCACCGTTGTGAATTTTAATAACGTTAAATCTTCAAGCGTAGTCTCAGCTGCCATTATAATGGACACTTCTCGTCTACGCGAGACGTCTTTGCAACTTCAAAAGAATATGTTTTTTGTGTAGAGCCTAAGATGGAGTATTTTGCAGAAAGTGCCTGAGTCATGCCGAGGGCGCATCTGCTTGAGGTCGTAACATTTTCTCTATCCCAAGTTTGTCTGTTCAGCGACCCGGAGCTGTCTCAAGTCACAGGTGTGTGTGACCGACACGGCAATATCCATAAAATGGAAGTAGAAATGTACTGCAAAACTGTCGCCGAATATTTCTCTGGGTAGTGCAATTGACAAATAGTTTGTATCTATAAAGAGAACTAGCATGAAATATTATCCTACACAAGTTATGAGAGTATACGTATAGCGATATTATTAGGTTCTGTTCATTTAAGTTTTATGAATCAAGTTCATTACAACTATTTACGACCAAACCTAAATCCAATAGCCAATTCGGTGACGAATCCGAAATGAATAGTTGAAATGCGTAAATCGAGTTTATTGTATTGTATCTCTATAATTTGTCTGTCGTTTTATTTGTGAGGGAGCAATGTGCTGAATTGTTCTGGTTTCTTATCACGTCCCGGTGATGCGTCAAAGCGGATAAACTTCCACGTCAATCGTGCATACTGATGAGGCTTACTACATTTTAATCTCGCTTTACGATTTCTCACTCCCTCCGTTTCTCCGTTTGCCATTGTACGTGTATCTAAGTTCCTAAAGAGAAACATATTTACTGGTAGCGTACGTCCAACTTTCTTTGAGACGTCGTGTATCTCTGACGTAGTATATAGTTATACATAGTACATAAATAGGTCAAATATATGTAGTTGACTTCCTTCTCTTGTCTTTTTAAATATCTACCATAAGTATGAAAGTAACTGCGCAATGTTGCAAAGTGTTTTTCCGAATATTCAATGTACAATCTCAGATACGAGTATAAACATGCATACCTTCATGAATCGCAGTACGGTTCATTAAACATTTTAGCCCTGTCTGCTGGAACACATTAACCTCTTGCGGCCCACACCGCATTTGTTAGTATTGTGTGTTTGTGTGAAACAACAACGCTACGTGGGCAACTGAAATGCAAGCGCCCGCCACTGAGAACAGTGAAATGTGAAAATTCCCGGAGTTTTCTCTGCACGTCCGTCATCGTGTTCATTCAATGGCCGATGCAGATGGAATTCCACGAAATGACCATATCCGTTGTATGTTCGCTGGATTGTGCCACCAGAAACTAGCTAACTAGCTAAACTAGCTAAATTGTGAAAAAATAATGAACGTGAAGTTGAGAATCTACTTCAGTGTTGGGATTGGCTAGTATAGTACTACTGATGCTAATACATGGAGTTGATTTAAAGTATTATGGTACCCTGATGTAATCGTATTTCTTATTAGACTCCAAAACATACAATATCGCTAAGGCGTACCAGGCTTACGCAAAAAACGCCTTATCAAGCAGTTGACCCGAAGCCTAAACTTAGATTACGCTAAATAGATAAAAGGCGCTGAATCATCGTGGAGATTTGTAAGCTTTTCATCGTCGGGGAAATTGACAAGGGTTAGCTGGGTGGGGCACTTCGAGTTGCCATCGCCGGCTGTGGTGGCACTCCGGCACTCTGCCACTCGGGCACAACAAAGGTGACAATGACAACTTGGGAGTTTGTGAGTGCCGCGTCGTCGGCCGCCACACTTGTTCACAATGCCTCGTCATGCCGACGACGACATCTGTGTGTGGCATGCCGACGTCTTTGTCTGATATTTGGCTCGTAATAAACGCAATTTGTTTGTTACTCCACATTATGAATACTTTGGCTTACTAGACGGTTTAGTATCACAAGCGTGCACAGGCAGACACAAACTTTACTTACATATTGTAGTAGACATCTAAATGTGCAATTTCAAGACCTACACTAGAAATTGAACCATGCATGAGGTTCTACATGCTACAAAAACCTAGTCTTAATTGTAAATTGTGGCTTTCGTACCAGACTGCTGTCATTCTCTGGAAGGACAAGTTTTTGAGAGTAAGTGACGTCTCGGATCGTCGGACCGCCGCCGCCGCTCCGAATACTGTGAAATTGCGGCGGTGTGGCTCCGAGCTCCGAAATGTCACTTACCCGTTTTTGAATTCAATAAAGACTAACTTCCAAGTGTCCCCGGCCAGGCCCTTCATTGCCAATTAAAACTAGTTCTTTATTTCATTATTTCCTTTCGGGATAATTTGAAAGACTAGAACTATATCTTTTTTAACAAAAAAATCATAAAAATATATACATTTTGTATGGGAGCCCCCCTTAAATATTAATTTAATTATTTATTTTTTAAGTAAATAATATTCTCTTTATATTGTGAACATTTTAAGCGTCTACCTGCTACCATTATCAATATCGAGCAAAAATGGGCAAAAAAAAAATCACGTTTGTTGTATGGGAGCCCCCCTTAATATTGAATATCTTTTGTTTTTTAGTATTTGCTGTTATAGCGGCAACAGAAATATGTAAATCATTTATGAAAATTTCAACTGTCTAGCAACCACGATTCATGAGATACAGCCTGGTGACAGACGGACGGACGGACAGCGAAGTCTCAGTAATAGTGTCCCGTATACCTCTTCGGGTACGGAACCCTAAAAATAAAGTATATAGGCGGGAAGTGTTTTCTTTATATTGCAATTTGCAATGTTTTTTTGCAATATTGCTGTTTAATTTCCTCGCAATCGAAGTGAAAAGCAGAGTCCATAACTCGTACATAAAACCCATTTTATGCACTTGTACAATCTACTATTATTTGGACTTCGATCTGCCATTTTATTTTCCACTTGCTTTCCGTTTGTATCGCGAATACATTTTCGATTCATTAGTTAATCTGCGTTCAACGCGATTATGCACGTTGGAGCGCTTCGCTCCATTCCATGTCGTTTTACGTTCTTTAATGGCTCAAGTTTTACCAGCAAGCATCCAGCAAGTTATAACCAATATCGGTTTTCGTTATAATTAGATTTTATGTAATGTTTCGTCCGGAAGTTGTATGAGAAAACTTTTTAATTCAGACGCTGTGAATTTAGAAACGCTACGAGAAGCGTAGCGCGTAGCCACCGCGTAGCATTTAATTATGAAAATTATTTCATGTTTTATTCGTCAAGTGGTTTTAACAGACATATCTAAATAAGTGAGAAATGTGTATAATTTAAACTCATACATTCAAATACCACATACTCTCGTATTATTCATCTCTTGCTAAAAGCAAAAACCTCTGCCCGAAATTTCCAAATAAATTAGACGATTTTGCGCATTTACCATGCAGCACCTGTGTGTGTAACCACATGAAATGGATGAACAGCAAAATCCCCAACGCAGCAGCGGCCCTGAATAAAACAATTTAACTTGGCAATTCTTAGCATGAACACGTTAATGCAAACAAATGCGTGTTTCTATTAAGAGCGTTTTTTTTCTGTGGAGAGCAGACGGTGGATATACGAATGGATTTAGAACCCTTACATACATCCCGTAGGAGTATGGCTCAATTTTACTCGTATCCGAATAAAGGCCTGTGCCCCTCGGTGTGGACATTAATAGGTCACATTTACTTTTTACTTACATACATCCCGTTCAAAGTCATAACCCTCTTTTTGGCTTCGCCGTACTCAGGTAGAAAGAGTATTGGTATAGTTATTATATTTATTGGACAGTACAGACATTTGCTAGACAACTTTTTTAACTGTAGTAGAAAATAGGCTTACCTTGCCAACAAGCAGAAAATTAATAAACCAATGGTTTCGGGAATGTCTCCCGCCAGTCCATAATTGTGTATTATGACTTGTTGATTGTTACTTTCCATGCTGTAATGGACCTTGTGCTGGCTGGTATTGTGTGTGTGAACAAACCGACATTGCCTCACGAACGATTTTGTAAAAGATAATTGAGTACAGTTTAGTTTTTAATTGTCTATTGAATTGAAACCATATAAACTATAAAATATTTCTACGCTGCACATTTTGATATATTTATTCCCTATTACCATTTGCTCTATTTTATTACCATACCAGTGCAAAGAGGTTCGAATCCCAGCTTCAGTAGAAGAAGAAGAAGAATGTTATGTAATGTTATTCCCACGGACTGGTCTGTGGTTATTCCTTATTCTATTGATATTCTAATGTTATTCCGTGCAGGTCGCGCCATCGAGCGGGTGTGCGCCGGCGCAGGCGCTGGCGACGGCGCGGGCATGGTGGCGGCGGCGCGGGCACTGCTCGCCGCTGTCACGCGGGTGCTGCTGCTGGCCGACATGGTGGTGGTGAGACAACTGCTGCTGGCTAAGGATAAGGTAGATGGCAACTTGTTTATGAAGACGCTTGGTAGTGACCTCATACCGACTTCATATCTGAGGGAAATGTGGGGGAGCAAGCCAATGGGTAGTGAAGTGATATGTTGCTGGTACTTGGTTGTGACAGCTTCGTGTCCAGTTATTCCCATCGCCGAGCTCCTATTATAGCGCCAATCATCATGGTCCTCGTGGATCTAAAGTTAAATTATGGCATATCAGTTTATGGACCCTGTGTTTTCAAACGGACGCAACGGCTATTGCAAAGGGTTCAAAATGCATGCGCTAGGTTCTGTTTTGATATTCCTTCACGCGGGCACGTAACACCCTTCCTTAACAATGCCAACATTCTTAAGATACCCGGCAGACGGGACCTACATCTAGCCTCGCTCCTATTTGGGGTCATAAAGCGCGAAACACCCGATTATCTTTATGAGAAACTTACCTGGAAGCATTCACACCATCGCCAGTCTAGGACCACCACGAGTCTACTTTTAATACCGCGAAGACATGAGTTTTTATAGACCAGTTGCACTCATCCCTATCATATGAAAAGTTTTTGAAAGAGTGATTTACAACAGTCTTTACCAATATTTTGAAACAAAATGTATATTTGCAAAGGAACAGAAGGGTTTTAGAAAAGGTAAGACAATTGACTTAGCCATTTACGATTTCTTAATGCAGGTAGTGACGTGTTTGGATAAAAGAATTCCTGTCTCAGCGTTGTACATGGACATGACGAAAGCATTCGACTACGTCGACCATGTTACACTTATTAACAAACTCGATGTATACGGTGTCCGAGGTAATGTGCTTGAACTTATTAAAAGCTACCTGAGCAACAGAACACAGTTGACACAGATTTCCAGAATATGCCAGAAAACAAAAACAGAAAATCAATATATATCAGGCCCGAGAACTGTTAAATATGGCGTACCACAAGGTAGCGTACTAGGACCACTACTATTCCTGATTTACATCAATGATCTTCCCTTGTCAGTAAGTCACCCAATGGTATTATTTGCAGATGACAGTACTATGATTGCGGATTGTCAAGATGAAAATACATATGCATCTGAAATTAATAATTCTCTTAAAAATATAATTGAATGGCTGAGCCGTAATAATCTAATAATCAATCTTGATAAAACTAATATAATGACATTTAAAAATAATTACAATCAAATAACAAACAATCTTGACATTCAATATAATAATAAGAAAATTGACGAAATAAATGTATCTAAATTCTTAGGCCTTAATATTGACACACATTTGACATGGAAACCACAAATAGAACATGTTTGCAAAAAATTAAGTCAGTTTTCATATGCTCTATATATGCTTGCAAAAGTTACTGGGCAATCGGCTTTATTAACGGTGTATCACGCTTTTGTCGCTTCGACTCTAAGGTATGGAATTATTTTTTGGGGGAACTCAACAGACAAAGATAAGGCATTTATAGCACAAAAAAGGTGTATACGGGCAATTTGTAAGTTGAAACCAACAGACAGCTGCATACCTCACTTTAAAATGTTAGGTATATTGACATTGCCATCACTCTACATCTACGAAACTGCAGTATTTGTAAAAACAAACTGGAACATGTTTAAGAAAATTAATAGTAAAAGAGATATTAAACTAAGTGCACCTCCCCGCTCTACTTCATTATTTAGCAAAAGTATATTTGCTATGGCGCCAAAAGTATATAATAGGCTGCCTAAATCGATTAGGGACATTGACCAACTACATTCCTATAAGGCTGGACTAAGAAATTTCTTAGTCGAAAAATCGTACTATAAGTTAGAGGACTACTTGGAGGACAACTCGATCTGACATATTTTATTATTATTATTAAGTATACGATTAACTTTAAGGCGCCCGTCCAGCTAAAATGCCCAACAGAATGAGTTATTCCAGCAGATTGAGACACTTTCTGAATCCAGAAAAAATATATGTTATAAAATAGTCCCTTTCCTAAAAATTTAGTGTTTGAAAAGATCATAATGTCATCATAAAGTATATGAAAAAAAATATAAACGAATAGTCCTTTTTTACCTAAATCGAGTTATTCCAGCAGTTCTACGAGGAATATTGGTTTGATTCTTGTGTCTAAAAATAGGTAATCGAAATATCTTAAAGTTTAGTGTTTAACATTTTAGAATTAATTGGCGATTTCGAATCAATCTTCATTTTATCACTTGCGCTGAAATAAATTGCATGCGGGTATGCGCGAAGGCGACGGGAGGCATTACCGCTTAGGCTCTCGAAGGGAGAGGTTGTGTCGCTCGTCTCAATAAAAGTCAGTCATAAAATAATTGCTACGCGGCATCGTCATGGCATAATAAAATACGGTTTTTCCTCCTCAAAAGTAGCCAAGGCCTAAAAAAATTATGGGATTCGTCTTGATACTCCTGAAAATTGGTAGTACGGTGTCTTACTGGTAGTCAGTAGGATTGAAATAGTAGTTTATGAAACTGTTCCATAATGAGGGGTATTAAAACACGAGTGGGTGTTTTTAATAGTATCCCACTAGAGTTTTAAACCTAGTTATGTGTAGTTTCACACCATGTTTAGTTCATACACTATTTATCTACTCTCATACTCATCTCATTATGTTCGTTGTGACAAGTCCTTTAGGAATATGGTGCAATCGAGCTAATCTGAATTTGGAGTTCATTTTGTAATATGGGTATGGTTTTCGAGGTATTTTAGGGTTCTAGTGACGAATAAGGGGTCCATTTTGCATTTCCAGATGGCTGCCGAGCCAAATTTCTATTTTGCAATATGGGTATGGCGTAGTATCGGGTATTAGCTTACTTTTTGTTAGGGTTCCGTACCCGAAGGGTGCCAAACGGGACCCTATTACTGAGACTTCGCTGTCCGTCTGTCCGTCCGTCCGTCCGTCCGTCCGTCCGTCCGTCCGTCCGTCCGTCTGTCACCAGGCTGTATCTCATGAACCGTGGTAGCTAGACAGTTGAAATTTTCACAGATGATGTATTTCTGTTGCCGCTATAACAACAAATACTAAAAATCAAAAGAAATTTAATATTAAGGGGGGCTCCCATACAACAAACGTGATTTTTTTGCTCATTTTTGCTCGATATTGATAATGGTAGCAGGTAGACGCTTAAAATGTTCACAATATATTGAGTATATTATTTACTTAAAAATAAATAATTAAATTAAAATTAAATTAATATTTAGGGGGGCTCCCATACATTATTTTTTTGCGGTTTTTTATAGATAATGGCACGGAACCCTTCGTGCGCGAGTCCGACTCGCACTTGGCCGGTTATTTCAATTATTCATAATAACTCGTGTATTTACTCATGATAAGCATAATGATATTGTGATGCGGAACTGATAATGAAGACCACATATGGCCACCAGACCTGCTCAATACTAGGTACAAATACAATGCGTGGCTGACGGGCAGGCAACGCATAGCCTAAACCGGTGGACCTAGAGCAATGAAACTTTGTACAGAGATTCCTTAGTAGCGTGGGGTAGCACTGAGATGGGATTTGACAAAATAATTCCCCAATTGGTTATTAGGAGTTACAGTTTGTATTAAACTCAATCTAATCAAATAGGGTTTGTGGAAGTCGGTTTTTTCTAAAGTTTACTTTTTGTTTCAATTATTATTCCAAATTACCTGCACAATCAATACAACGTAAATGCCCGCACGATCATATGCCAATATTCGAATCAGTTCTTAGTATCAGCAATGGCTCGGATTGTTATCGTTTTGGGCCAGCACTGAGTAACACAAGTGATCCAAGTTCGATCCTCACGGACTGGGATCCTCCAATTCTCTAGGACACACACACTAAAATTACTTGACAATGGGGCCAATTCTCTAGGGCACACGCACTAAAATTACTTGACAATATTAGCTCCGACGCTCTTACGCGGTTGCCATAGATTTCATTTTCGAACTCACTTTTGAATTAGTTCATCAGTACATTAAAATAATTCAAAAGTAAGTTTGAAAATGGAATCTATGGCGACCGCATAAGAGCTGTCGGACTTAATATTGTCAACTAATTTTAGTGAGTGTAACCTAGAGAATCGGCCACAATATTAGCTCCGACGCTCTTACGCGGTTGCCATAGATTCCATATTCGAACTCACTTTTGAATTAGTTCATCAGTACATTAAAATAATTCAAAAGTCAGTTCGAAAATGGAATCTATGGCGTCAGTATAAGAGCTGTCAAACTTAATATTGTCATGTAATTTAAGTCAGTGTAACCTAGAGAATCGACCACATTATCACTTTTTTTCATTCTTTGCTCATCGTTGTCTGAGTGCTGCCGTCTCTATATCAGCGGAGATCAGAAGAAACTTTATAAGGTTGACAGTGGCGCCCCTAGCGGTCGTCCTAAGCAACTTTACACAATGAACAACATGTGCTATGCCTGCCAAGCTGAGATAAAAGTTGATAAAAAAAAGTCGCCGCCATCTTGAACTTTTTTGTTACTCAACCGATTTGCTTCAAAATCGATATCTGAGGATGCGGTTGGAATCCAATCATGATTCTGAAGTCAAATATTAAAAAAAGTCGCCGCCATCTTGAACTTTTTTGTTACTCAACCGATTTGCAACAAAATCGATATCTGAGGATGCGGTTGGAGTCCAATCATGATTCTGAAGTCAAATATAAAAAAAGTCGCCGCCATCTTGAACTTTTTTGTTACTGAACCGATTTGCTTCAAAATCGATATCAGAGGATGCGGTTGGAGTACAATCATGATTCTGAAGTCAAATATTAAAAAAGTCGCCGCCATCTTGAACTTTTTTGTCACTCAACCGATTTGCTTCAAAATCGATATCTGAGGATGCGGTTGGAATCCAATCATAATTCTGAAGTCAAATATTAAAAAAGTCGCCGCCATCTTGAACTTTTTTGTTACTGAACCAATTTGCTTCAAAATCGATATCTGAGGATGCGGTTGGAGTACAATCATGATTCTGAAGTCAAATATTAAAAAAAGTCGCCGCCATCTTGAACTTTTTTGTTACTCAACCGATTTGCTTCAAAATCGATATCTGAGGATCCGGTTGGAGTCCAATCATGATTCTGAAGTCAAATATTAAAAAAGTCGCCGCCATCTTGAACTTTTTTGTTACTGAACCGATTTGCTTCAAAATCGATATCTGAGGATCCGGTTGGAGTCCAATCATGATTCTGAAGTCAAATATTAAAAAAGTCGCCGCCATCTTGAACTTTTTTGTTACTGAACCAATTTGCTTCAAAATCGATATCTGAGGATGCGGTTGGAGTACAATCATGATTCTGAAGTCAAATATTAAAAAAAGTCGCCGCCATCTTGAACTTTTTTGTTACTCAACCGATTTGCTTCAAAATCGATATCTGAGGATCCGGTTGGAGTCCAATCATGATTCTGAAGTCAAATATTAAAAAAGTCGCCGCCATCTTGAACTTTTTTGTCACTTAACCGATTTGCTTCAAAATCGACATCTGAGGATGCGGTTGGAATCCAATATGCGGTTGTACAATCATGATTCTGAAGTCAAATATTAAAAAAAGTCGCCGCCATCTTGAACTTTTTTGTTACTCAACCGATTTGCTTCAAAATCGATATCTGAGGGTCCGGTTGGAGTCCAATCATGATTCTGAAGTCAAATATCAAAAAAGTCGCCGCCATCTTGAACTTTTTGTTACTGAACCGATTTGCTTCAAAATCGACACAATTTTTCAACACGCAATGAACTGCAACCAACGGAACTACTGGGGAATAAAAAGTCCCATACCTACGTCAACACTGTTACCGTATGGGATTTTTTTTCCATACCGTAACAGTGTGGACGGCGGGGTGTGTACTACTGGGAATAAACGCGAATTCGTTCGTCACTAGAACCCTAAAATACCTCGAAAACCATACCCTTATTGCAAAATAGAAATTTGGCGCGGTGACCATCTTGAAATGCAAAATGGACCCCTAATTCGCCACAAGAACCCTAAAATACCTCGAAATCTATACCAATATTGCAAAATTAAAATTTGGCGCAGCGGCCATCTTGAAATGCAAAATGGACTTTATATTCGTCACTAGAACCCCAAAATACCTCGAAAAACATACCCATATTGCAAAACAGAAATTTGGCGTGGCAGCCATCTTGAAATGCAAAATGGACCCCTAATTCGTCACTAGAACCCTAAAATATTTCGAAAACCATACCCATATTGCAAAATAGAAATTTGGCGCAGCGGCCATCTTGAAATGCAAAATGGACTGTATATTCGTCACGAGAACCCTAAAATACCTCGAAAACCATACCCATATTGCAAAATTTAAATTAGGTGCGGTGGCCATCTTGAAATGCAAAATGGACTGTATATTCGTCACTAGAACCCCAAAATATCTCGAAAAACATACCCATATTGCAAAACAGAAATTTGGCGTGGCAGCCATCTTGAAATGCAAAATGGACCCCTAATTCGTCACTAGAACCCTAAAATATTTCGAAAACCATACCCATATTGCAAAATTTAAATTAGGCGCGGTGGCCATCTTGAAATGCAAAATGGACTCTATATTCGTCACTAGAACCCCAAAATATACCCATATTGCAAATTAGAAATTTGGCGCGGTGGCCATCTTGAAATGCCAAATGGACCCCTAATTCGTCACTAGAACCCTAAAATACCTCGAAAACCATACCCATATTGCAAAATTGAAATTTGGCGCGGTGGCCATCTTGAAATGCAAAATGGACCCCTAATTCGTCACTAGAACCCTAAAATACCTCGAAAACCACACCCATATTGCAAAATAGAAATTTGGCGCAGCGGCCATCTTGAAATGCAAAATGGACTGTATATTCGTCACTAGAACCCCAAAATACCTCGAAAAACATACCCATATTGCAAAACAGAAATTTGGCGTGGCAGCCATCTTGAAATGCAAAATGGACCCCTAATTCGTCACTAGAACCCTAAAATACCTCGAAAACCATACCCATATTGCAAAATTTAAATTAGGCGCGGTGGCCATCTTGAAATGCAAAATGGACTCTATATTCGTCACTAGAACCCCAAAATACCTCGAAAACCATACCCATATTGCAAAACAGAAATTTGGCGCGGCAGCCATCTTGAAATGCAAAATGGACCCCTAATTCGTCACTAGAACCCCAAAATACCTCGAAAACCATACCCATATTACAAAATTTAAATTAGGCGCGGTGGCCATCTTGAAATGCAAAATGGACTCTATATTCGTCAATAGAACCCCAAAATACCTCGAAAACCATACCCATATTGCAAAACAGAAATTTGGCGCGGCAGCCATCTTGAAATGCAAAATGGACCCCTAATTCGTCACTAGAACCCCAAAATACCTCGAAAACCATACCCATATTGCAAAATTTAAATTTGATATCACATAGCAATAGCTATAGCGGGGCTTGAAATACCAGTTTGAAGCCGGTGCGGCACAAAACTTCAAAATCTGACTTCAGAATCATGAATATACTCCAACCGCATCCTTAGATATCGATTTTGAAGCAAATCAGACCAATAACTAAAAAGTTCAAGATGGCGGTGACTTTTTTCAAAATCTGACTTCAGAATTATGATTCGACTCTAACCGCATTCCTAGATATCGATTTTGAAACAAATCCGTCTACAGTCTATTCGTGATAAGAATGTTGTGAAATTAAAATTAAAATGGACAGGACACAACCGTCGCGTTTGAAAGTTTGCCTTCAACCGGTCACTGTGAACTTGGCTTGATAAGAGGAAACGATTTGATTGGTTACGGGGCGTGGCCATTATTAATCTGTGGCGTGGCTAAGCCGCCGGACAGTGATGACTCCACTTCATTCTTATCACGAATAGACTATAGTTACAAAAAGTTCAAGATGGCGGCAACTTTTTTCTAAATCTGACTACAGAATCATGATTGGACTCTAACCGCATTCTTAGAATCGATCTTGAAGCAAATCGGCCTAGTAGCTACATTACAAAAAAGATCAATATGGCGGCGACTTTTTTCAAAGTCTGACTTTAGAATCATAATTGGACTCCAACCAGATCTTCAGGTATCGATTTTGAAGCAAATCAGACCAGTAACGAAAATGTTCAAGATGGCGGCGACTTTTTGTCGGCGGCGATAAAAGTGTGTAGGAGGCGCCGCCACAGGAACGCCAACTTATACTTGCCACTCTGTTGCACGATTGTGAATAACAATCGCTAAGCCACTCGATTGTAGAAATCATTCAAAGTATTCGAATAATCCTAAAACAATCGATAATCGAGGTAGTCGTGAAGCGTGAGCTGCGTGAGTGGTTTCATTCGTTTTGATATTCGATAGTTTTATGCTCATGTAAAAGTAAACTCTATGCTCTGAGAAAAAGTATCTAATTTTGTGTGGAAAATTCTATGAGAAAACCATCGAAATTCATGAATACTACCTAACGGAAACAACTACCTACCAAACGGAAACATTGTCACATGTTAGTTCTAGGTAACCAGTCATGAACTCTCTTAGCACATATCATAAGTTGCTCATCCTTATGAATATAGATATAATCATCTAAAAAGAACGCTGCAGTGGTAGGCGATTTACGCCAATTTGTCCATGCAGGTAAGGACGCTATTGCCATGCATATTACCACATTCTTTTCCGCAAATTACACCAGTGTACCCATACATATAAGGAAGCTATTGCCATGCACCGCTCCATCGCCTCCAGCGTTTTTAGGGTTCCGTACCCGAAGGGTGCAAAACGGGACCCTAATTACTAAGACTTCGCTGTCCGTCTGTCACCAGGCTGTATCTCATAAACCGTGGTAGCTAGACAGTTGAAATTTTCACAGATGATGTATTTCTGTTGCCGCTATAACAACAAATACTAAAAAACAAAAGAAATTTAATATTAAGGGGGGCTCCCATACAACTAACGTGTTTTTTTTGGGGTTTTTTATAGATAATAGTACGGAACCCTTCATGCGCGAGTCCGACTTGCACTTGGCCGGTTATTTTATGTGACGCAAAGTATACTTATATCCAAGATGTTTTCCTAAAAAAGCGTCATATTACAATAAAACATCACTCGGTAATACGCATAGCAGTTAGTAGATCAAATAGGTTATATATAATTCAGACTGTCTTCCTAAATGGAAACGGGGCGTAATGCTTTGATATATTTTAATTTGAACAATAGGTACGTCCATACATGTTTTATTTATTTATTGAACAAAAATCCACAGCTATACATAAAATTAAACAAAAATTTTGATTTAATAATTAAGTCAATTGAAGATTTCACTATGTAAAAAGTCAATTATGAACAAGTGAGGTTTACATTTCAAGAGACAGGTAGTCAGGTACATACATAAACAATAAAATCTGATGTGTAGGTGGGGTAGGTACATGTATCTACATGACACGCACTAGCATACCGTTGTTCTGAAACTTTGGTTTCCGGCGTCGCGATCTCGTGATGCGGGATGAGGCATGGCTGCGCGGCGGGAAAAGCTAGGCCACGCCCAAACCATGAAAAAATCTGGCAACCCCCAGAGCCTTAATAAGACATTTTTGGATAGGCAACTAATTTAATTTTATGACCATTGTATTTATAATAACATTTGCACGTCTGCATGGCAGAATATAGCGTAAAATATTTAAGTGACATTGTTGTAAAACCTGATGTACACCTATATTCAAGCAAATAAACGCTACTTTACTTTACTTTACTTTACTAATATTTGGTCTACTCTCCATATTTGGTACTTTGTAAAATTTATACCATCTTTGTAAACCTATGGAGTGCAATAAATGATTGAGTATTGAGTATTAATCCCCCGTCACGGGTCTGCTGCTTTTCGGGGCAGTTTTAGATATTTGGCAACGAAGTGCTGGAACAATCTGCCGCCACCAATCCGTGATCTAAAATCTATAGCTCATTTTAAAACTATGTGTAAAAATCATTTTTTAAAGCTACAAAAGTCAAATGTTTAGTCCCGATGAGCTTTCGCGTTAGTCGTGTAGTTGATTTTATTGACACTTTTATAATTTCTTATTTTCGTATTTTATGTACTTTATATTTACACAAAGCACACAAGTATTTTGTTTATTTATTTATTTAATTTTCTCTTTACATATTATTCAAGAAACATATTATTATTTAACACCCACCCATATATATGATTCCCACGCACGATGTTTAGGTACCGACAGAATATCAGCGTTGCAGGACTTGCTGCAAGTCCTGTAGCACATGCTGAGTCGGAACCCATTTGCTGTTACGGTACACAGTTACACACCACATGATGAAATTAGTCATTTAATTTGTATATTTAAAAAAATTGTGTTGTGTATTATAACAGCAAATAAATTGATATTCTATTCTATTCTATTCTATTCTAAAGTAGGATCGGCATGAGACCGAGAAGCAGCCTACAGCAGCTACAACCTTTTTAGCAACTTGTCCGATTTCACCAACAGTTAGGGGTCACTTAGCTCTTTTTCTTAGCTGTCTAGCGACTGTTACGGAGGCCAGCCTCTTAAATTTAGGGGGTCCCCTAGTAGCCTAGATGACCCTTAAACCTAGATCAAAGCGAAACAACCGGTGGCCCCTGAAAGGAAAAAGTGTTCCCTAAAGATAGGGATTGTTGGTGAAATTGGCCTACCTACCAACTCTGATCCGAAAGGGTTTCGAACATTTTTGTACCGTACCTGGATATTTGAAACTTGCATGTATGTATTTTAGGGAATTTCAACTTCAGCTACCCCAAAAAGGTTCCTTTGATGTTCTTAACCATTAGTGTTAAAAAAAGTATTAGTAGCATATTATAGAGTAAGTATAGGAATGAAAATGGTTGCCATGGCGATACTTTGATAGATTAGAAACCTAAACTGTATCGGTATCACGCTGTGGTTACGGGCCATAGCGCTCTTACCATGCGACATCGCCATCCCTTTGAGTACCTAAACAACTACTTATCGTAATATAGCGTCACGCCTTAACCCATAGCCCACTTTTAGCCAGTAATTCAATGTTCCAGTTAACAAAACTCAGTGATATTGCCCCCCCCCGCACCTTCCAGGTGGCGAGATCCCTCGACCGGTTGGAGTCCGTCTCCAACTTCGCGGAGTTCGTGCGAGCGTTCACGGAGTTCGGTGGAGGCATGGTGGAGCTAGCGCGACTGACTGCGGAGAGACGTGCGGACCTGCGCGACGAAAGGAGGCGGGCGCAGGTGGCCGCGGCGAGGAACGTTCTAGAAAGATCGACCATTATGCTGCTTACTTCTTCTAAGGTGAGGTTCTTAGAGAAGTAGATAACACGCACGATGTCCGAATAGCGACTCCAAGTTTGCAGGGTACTGAGGATCTCACAAGAAAGAAGAAAAATTACGTATTGAAAAAGGGTGATACGTAGTGATGTCTCGTGTTTGGGTGTACTTTACATTATTTACTAGACATTTTATCTTTAGTTGCCGTAAGAATAAGTGTAATTCACGGACTCACACAGAGTTTACGTAAATAACACGTTTGAGTGTATGTGCCCGCGAAAAGAAGGACCTACATCTTTATCTCCCCTACTTTGTCTTCCACAATTGAATCCCTTTTATTTCTACGTTCGCAGGTGCCTTAATAAGGTATCCATTCTGCAGGGCCGCTTGGCTAAGTAATCGCTTCCATTTCCCCTTGCGACAGCTGGGCATTAATATCAACACCTTGACCCACTCATGAGTGATCGTTAATAAGAGGAATGGATTGCGATAAATTTCGGCCAAAATAGCTCTGTCGCTGCCTTGCCTGCAGCTAGCAGCACTATCAATTATTTAGGTCGCCATCTAGCCATTTGGACATCAAACCGCAATGTTTACGACAGGCAACAGTGGGGAGTAAGGCATAAAGGAAACTTCACAATGTCAACTTGTTTCGGTGGAAAACTCTCTGCACAAAGATGGTTTCGTTTTAAAGCCGTATGTCTTTTCTCCGGAGCAAAAAATGGAAGCGGTCGGCAAACTAAGAGCGGTCATTACATTTAAGCCCGGTGATTTGGAATGAACCAAAGTAAAGGCACATTTACATTATTTGGGTCTTAGAAATAATATATTTTTGAGTGCTGCACCACTCTCCGAAGCGGAATTTCATAAGGGACGGTTTTAGGAAAGCTTTGCAAGATTCCGAGTGTTTCTTTATTTCTTTCGACCACGATATGTTTTGTAAACCACAGCTCAATGAGAGTCATGAGTCAAGTGTAAATTTGTGCTAATTTTTACAAATAAAAAGATGACACATTGTTATATTGTCTATCATGAATACTATTGTTCTACTCAATGTAGAAACTTTGGGAATCGGGGGAGCAAATTTTATTATCAAAGTGATTCTCTTCCTTCCGTACCTTTTGTTGGAATTAATTAGTTACCTAGCTATTATGAAGAGATGGCAGGAACTTTATAAGTCTCAAAGTTTCACGTCATGCCTGGATTACGCCGTAGGATGTCTCCGTCTTTATCTTACTATTTGAACTGCTCGATTTGCATTAACAGAATGCATATCGCGCAGTTTAAAAACCTCTCATTCTGCTTTTATAAACAAATGCGTGGTAGATACCAAATTCACAATCTCGTACGGTACGACCCACAAGACATCTTAATCTCTCAGAAAGTTCACGTACGATCCTAAATCCTTTAAAATTATGAATAGCCCCTGCGATTTACATGGCGCACGTAAGAGCCGTCTCTTTCTAAGGCTGAAAAGCCATTCGCAGCCATACAGAGAGTGAACCGGGCGTCGCGTCGAGTAAAGAATGCCGTCCTTATAACAGTGGCAGTGAGAGCTACAATCACGAGGTCCGACCGAATGTGTTCAGTTCGCGACGCCGCATTTCTTTGCCACGACGCCATTATAAAAGATGCTCTACTTTTCATACGCTTCCTCGGTGTTGTGAAGTTGTCTCTCGAGTATAGACATTAATTTTTGATGTTAACGGTTTGAATTATGCAAGCCTCTTGACTTATTGTCATTGCAATACACCTTTCAAAATTATTTGTCACACGGGCTGGCAACGGTAGCGAACGCTGAGAGGTGACCTGACGAGGTAAATTCAGTAGCCTCAGACACAGGATACATTTTAGAATAACCGAGTAGTTTTTTCTCTACAACTGTACACTGCAGTACACTACTACTACTGTACGATCCGGTCACTAGTTCCTCCAAGTACTATCAGGGCGTCAAGTCTGCTAAATACATTATGCTCAATCAAAGACCCGATTTTGACATAATTGGTAGTCTACTGTCCTTATTATGTACTGACTGAAGTGCTATTATGTACTGACTGACGTGCTATGTACTGACTGACGTGCTATGAAAGTACTGTGATGATAATACAGGTGGTGTTGACTTTTACCAGACTTGACACCCAGTTGTCTCAGCATTACTACACGTTATACAGGTGGGTGGGCTTCATTACGCCATTCCTTACTGTCCACAGACATGCATGAGGCATCCAAGCAGCGCTACAGCCAGGGAAAACCGTGACACAGTCTTCTGTCAGATGCGGCGAGCCATGGACCTCATACACTACGTGGTTCGAGACGGGCTACCGGGACATGAGGAGCACACACAGGAGGTTTGGATATATCTTATCTCTGATTTTTGGTAAATGTCTAAGAAAGTCTAAGAAATCTTTGCACATAGAAATAAAAAGACCTATGGACTTTAGTAGGATAAAATCAAAAGTCCTCCTAAGTCCTAGAAAATTTCGTAGCGGGGACTTTACCCCATCCTTAGTATAAAGTTGGATGGTTTGAATAAGAATTAATTAGTAACGATGTGTAAACTAATTTTTACACGTTTGTGATGTCGCTGTTTCTGGTTCCCACGACACAGGGTATCCTAGGTGGGGCTAGGAGCAATGTATGTGCCTGTATGTAAATGTTTATGTATATGTTTAATTAACGCATAATAAGAAACTACTTTGTTAGGGACATCATTCTGAGCAACTTTCATTATGAAACCGATTTGATCAGAGCAACTTTATTTTTCACTTCTCCATACAAATCAGCTGACCCACTCAGGCCAAAATGTACTGGGAAGTGAAAAATAAAGTTGCTAGAAATAGTGATGTCACACACAAGTCGACATCCAAGACCTGGGGGTTATTTATTTCCTCCACCCCAGCCGGGATTTGAACCCGGGACTCTCGCTTGGTAGGCAGAGCCTCACACACATCGCAACACCGCCTAGGTCGCCATTTATTGTTAGAGAAAGACTCGTCTCTGTACATGTATTATCCATTACATTTATTTGTATCTTTTCATTAAGGCCTTTCCAGTATACATTATTACACGCATTAATAAATGCCCTGGTTAAATTAAAACAGTTCTAAGCGTTCGTTGGCGTTTGATCGCTGTTTCGCATCGAAGATAAGTCTTTTGAAGTTGAGGTCGGTATTTGCGGAATACTGCGGTCGTCGTTTCCCTCTCAGCTCGTCTATTTCTTTAGCTCGCGAACCAAACCAATATTATCTACGTAATGGTAAACTCGTACTCGTACGCGACGTGTTGCAGCGTAGCATTGCGTCAAGGGAACAAAATAAATGAATTTCGAAGTACGACTCGTGCACAAGCGGTGGCGCTATCACTTCTTGTGTGCTTAAAACCAAAAGCTGCGATACAGTTGATTTGATACAGAACCAAAATTTCCCTAAACGAAATGTCTATTTCATGTACCCACGTAAGGAACATGGGGCCACGATGACGTCAGAAACATTCGAGCATCAGATGTTATCGCGTTTTCTGCTTCCCCCATCGCGGTAATAGGAAGTATAATATCAAGAGCGGCGGGGCCCAAGCGGGCGATATGTCTGTCTGGGTTCGGCGCTCACAAAGCATGGCTAAAGTATAGGCTATACGTAGATGTATGAAGATGAGTTCGTGATTAATATTTTTTGCGGCTGTAGACACGCGTGGGGGAGTTCAAAGCGCTGTTATGACGAATGATGCTGAAAATGGCGGCGACAGGTGCTTTGACAAATTAAAATGTATGGGGTGATATGAGAGCACGAGCTGGAGCCATTAGTTAGATGGTGGTAGTCAGTAAGTAGGTATCGGATAAAAAGACGGTAGAAACCCTGACATATTTACTCATGAAGTTTATTTAACACCATAGCGATTTTAATCATCATTTACTCAAACAATGAATCATCAAATCTACGAGTATTTCATAGCTAAACTAACTATAACACCTGTGTACATGTTTTCTCTCTAGAACGTAAGTGAAGCGCACATCGTCGTCGTCGTGCCGTACTCTGGGCAAATGTAATTATTCAGCCCCGCGGCACATCGTGTTTCTACCTAACTGATGAAATGTAAATGCAAGTGCCGTACCTACTGGAACTGAAGCCGTTTTATGTAAATTTAGCGCACAAACTAAGATCCATACGGTTGTGCAACCACCAACTTTCGAGCTATTCCAACCCAGCTTACGAATTTCCGATTATTTCACGCTTGTCTCAAACACAGTTTAAACTATTTGTGATTGTTTATTATCCAACGTTAGTAGAATCTTCAATCCCCCGGCAAACATTGCATCGGCTGTAAGTTCATTGAAGGAATCGATCGCTTGCTTGTACAGATAGGTAGAGGTAGGACTAAATTGCAACAGGCCATTCACTTAATTACTCTATCTACCCCGTCTACATATTACACGAATTAACTGCACCTAACTTTAAGAGTTAACGGAGCCTTTGAGTCGTTGAGTTGATAGATATTTTATTCTGAAATGTGCTACGTCACCATTGTGGTATTGACGATATGATTAGGGCGAGGGGGTGTATTAACAAAAGCTAGCGTGGTAAACTGCCAGTGATTTATCTCTATTATCTTTTGTTAATGGCTATTGCATGTCCGGTACATTAAGGTTGTTGGGTACATAGCTAAAATAAACTTACATAATGATGAATGAGACACTGCAGGGGCTTTGCGACACACGGAAGTATGTGCACTAAGCTATCTTTGTTACAACTATATGTACAAAGTTACTAAGCTAAGTGCCACCTAACATAGAATTGTGCTGGCATGGAAGCATGCAACATGTGGCATGAATGGCGACGTGAATGGTTTAATTTCTCATAATGGTGCCAGGTTCGTGTTGAAATACATGGGCTGTTCTTCTCTAAACATACCTAATAAACACATACTTATATAAAACCACGTAACTTCTATTAAAACATGCGTAGCTACGTTATAATTGTCCCTTTCACTAGATGTATAGTTAGATACTCGTAGCTACTTTAGCGTTTATTAAATTATCCTCTCCATCCTAGTTTTGCTGGAAGAGATCTCTTATTAGAGATAAGCTCGCCTTTGTACATGTTTTTTATCATATTAAGTGTCTGTATTGTTTTCTGTGCAATAAAGTATAACATAAGTACATAACATAACTGCGTAATGCCTTCGTAAAATTTGGTTGCCCTGAAAGGATTACACCATAGGTAATATATAGTATATACTGAAGGTTCACTCAGGTGCATGATGCTCCTATTCACTTCCATAACCCAGGGTTGGTTACTCCTATTCAGGGAAACACTTTTGTAATCCACAATCACATATCTTTATTCGCCACTTCACTAAATTGGATCACCGTGAGAGAAGAAGGGCTTAGAAACTCCCACAGATTCATCTTTTGATCTCTTTTAATACAGACATTGAATCAAACAAATAATACCGACTTCTCTTTTTAACGTCAAAACGCTAATATCAATCGAATCCATTGACAGTCCTCCCAACCTTGGAGGAAGGAGTAGAGTTTCATGAGAGTTTCATTGATCCTGAGCCAGGGATCTGTCACTTGCTCGCTCGCTGTGAGCTCCCAAAGCTGTCAACATAGCCAAGTGTTACCGATACATCAAAATAAGGCTAGGCTAGGCCACAGACCTATGACTGTGGGCTAGGCTAACAGTTTCCAAATTACAAGTAGCGCCATCTACTTGTAAATTGTAGGCTGTTTACAGTATTAGTTAGTATTTCAATTACCTAATAATGGCCAGATGTCGCTTGTCTCCGGCGTATCTTCAGTAGATAAGTACTGAGCAGGTACTTTCGACTTTGGTAATACGGCACTATGTTCCTCTTGCAGCTCTATATTTTGCTTTAAATTAAATTCTCCAGTCTTAACTAGGTACCACTTTCCGATCTTTAAGTGCATAAACACATTGTTTTGTTTCTTTTTCTGTAGTTACAACCTTTCTCGGATAGTCAAGAACAGGTAGGTACAGAAACAACAGTAGGTACAGAAGACCCCTCCAGTTTTGTAGAGCTAATTAATTGTCTTCTACCTACCAAACAGTACCAGCCTACTTTTTATAATGCGCTTTCTTTCAAAGTCCCGTTTATATAAATTTCTCCTGTAAGGTAGAGTTTTCGTACTTATTCGCTACTTCTTCGGGGAAAAAGGTTTGTAAGCTTTGCGTAAAATACCAATTTCGTAAATGTTTCTGTATGAGATACGGTACTATATTTTCTATTACACGCACTTGCATTTTCTCTAGCTTTAGATTTTAAACTTAGCATTGAACTTCACGTATAATAATAGGTACCATATTTTATTTTTTATGTTGAATAGTAGGTACCATGTTATGATTGTGAGTTTGTGAGACTATTATCATGATTAAGTTAAAGAGTAGATACCTAAGAATTTATAAAGTGGCTTAGTAATATATACAAACACAAACTCCAATATACAGAAGTATAGGCTTAAAAATCTGAGTACATTTGGATTTTATAAACACCAGCTAGAGTTAAATATTTACTTCTTTTTTAACCACGTTGCTCTTTTTGTTTGTCGCCGCTAAAGTATCTAGACCGCAGATGTTTAATTAATAACCAAGGAGTCACATTATCAAAACTTATAATTTCATACCCCGTATACTCGCTTGGATAATTACAGGAAAGAAAACCACGATAATTAGTGCAGTCAATATAAAATTATCAAGGTATAAAGACCCCTTTCCACCACTACCTGTGCTAGAATTGTCCCAAAAGCGCACTCGTGTAGTTTTCCCGGTATGAAACGTCTCTAACGCCAATCTCCTGTACAGGCGGCGCAATGGGAGACTGGAACAGCGTTAGGGGCTCTCAGAGGTCTCGGGAGCCAGGTCCGGTCAGCCAGGGCGCGGGGGGGCGCCGACATGGCCAGGAGACGAGCCCTGGCCTCCACCCTCAGAGCACTTGTAGAACGGACCCACGACTTCACGGACTCCGCGTATACGAAACACGAGCACCGACAGAGGATATTGGCGCTGGCGGAGAGAATAGCTTACGAGTTGGAAAGGCTGGTGTCTATTGCTGTGTCTGTGGTAAGCGTTATGGCCGATGCCCGTTGTATACATCTATGTAGTTTCTGTTAGGATTACAAGAGCGATGTCCAAACTTAACTTGTTGACTTGCTGACCAGCATTTACCGTGTGAGTGAGGTTGAGTATAAGTTGCGTGGAGGTGTTATCACACCCCTCTATCCACCAGTTTTGTGACACAACGGCACATACTTGTATTGAAGAATAGATTTTTAGCAATACACGATAAGGATTAGGGCACAATGTTGTAGTGTATGGAGGGTATCACAGATGTTTGGTGGCGCAAACCGGGCCGAGTGGCGCCACTATGGTGTCCTAATTAAATATGGCCCTAAGTTTCGATATCAAAGACCTACCTACCTTTAAAACTTACAAAGGCTGTTACTCAGGACCTTCCAGAACAATCCTAACAAACTTCAAACCGAGTGTGCCAATTCCAGGAGGACCAAGGTGCGTGCGGCGCCGGCGCGGCTCTGGAGAGTGCCTGCGCGGGCGCAGGCAGCGCAGCGGTCGACCTGGAGCGAGCTTTGGTGTCGGCCGCGAGAGACCACGCGAGGGACCTCGGTCCACTGGCTGACGAGGCCAGGAGGCTCGCGACTGACCTCGCTCGTATGGGTAGGTTTGCATCTTTGTACTTCAGATGCAGGTGCAGGTTTGAATTCTATCTAGTGCCGGCCTTGTGCCAATGAGAGAACTAATTTGACTTAAGTATGCATAAGTATATTTATATGGACGTTCTGACGGTGATGGAAAACACCGTGAGGATTTCTTATACGAGGTGGCAAAGGCAAAATTGAGCTCACTTTTACCCAGTTATTAAATACTGCATTTTGCGTGATAGGCAGGAATGAAGTTTTCCTCGCGATGTTTTCCATCACCTAAGATGTTAACAACAAAATATGTTGTTAACATCTTAGGTTGATATTTAACAAAACTTCCCTAGGTTTGCCCCCCTGGCGTCCGATGCCGGTATACATATTTATCTGTACCACTCCACTGAAGCTGAAACAAAATTAAACCTTATGTAGGTCTGGTGTTGTGTAATGTGCGACAGAAAATTCAAAAACTTTAAAGAAGTTCCTTTACAAAATAATGCTATTTGTGCGGAACCCTCCTCGGTGCCAGAGTCCGACTCGCACTTGACAGGATTTTTTAAACACGGAACACAGCAAGCTTAGGCCACGTGGCAATCACAGCAGCAAGCAGCAGATCTTGTAAGCATCTCTAGTTTTGTATCTTCTCTATGTTCCAGCAAGTTCCTGTGTTGAGAGAGAATCAGAGAGACTGCACATGATAGCTAGCCGGCTTCACGAACAACTAGATCACATTATAGAGGTTAGTGAATTCATCTTTTTACTATGTAACTACTGGTTTTGTTACGATAAAGATAGGTAGTCTGATTCTGACGGGTATAATAATACTAATTCGATTATCCCCTCCCATCAAGGTTCTTAATCCAAATACTCCTTTTCTAGATTTGCAAACTTCTAAGACACATAGCAATGTCGGAAAGTCTGCAAGTGAGCGCCAAATTCGCCGAGATCAACCTCAGGATATACGGTCCACAAGTGGTCACAGCGGCAAGAACGTTAGCAGAACACGCGGGCAGCACAGCGGCCAGGGAAAACCTGGATGTGTTTGTGGATATGTGGACGTGGCTGTTGTCAGACGCCGCGCGCTTAGCAAGAGACATCCTTGACTTGACGGACGACCGGCCTGATAAGCAACAGTACAGCAGTTTGCCTAGGCCTGGGGTGAGTATAGGAAATATCGCGTCAGCTCTTTTCCCGTACGGGGTGGCAACGGTACATTGACCATCGAGTAGCGAAGGCGTGTTGGAGGCATTTCGGCATCATAACTTTTTAATATCCCTAACTGTTTTCTCTTCACTTGAATTATCTGACGTAGATAATGAACGGCATTACACAGCTAACACAAGCGAATGGACATGATCACTGATTTTCCTAAATAGTTTACTCAATTGTTTGACATTGAAATTGCAGAAACATGGTACAACGAGTAAACCTTTGAAAGCAGTGAGATTAGACTCTGATGAGCAAGCGAAAATTGCGAAGTCAGGGTTAGAGATGAAGATGATGTCCTCTGAGATGGACGCTGAGACTGAAAAGTGGCAAGGGGCGGCCGCTGACGAAAACAACGATATTGTGAAGAGGTACTGTCTAAGAAATCACTTTGTACCAGATGTTTGGGTATTTTATTTGGATTTTTGTCTACTCATTATTACTTGTTAAACTTTTCAGGGCGAAAAATATGTCTTCCATGGCCTTTGCAATGTACCAGTTCACGAAAGGCGAAGGCCGACTAAACACTACGCAGGATCTCTTCACACAAGCAGAATATTTCGCTGAAGAAGCTAATAGACTGTACAAAATCGTGAGACAATTCTCTTATCAGGTCAGCAATCATCAGATGTAAACTTGTTAAAGAAGTTTATTGAAGAACTCATGATTCATCTGTTGTCTTTGCAGGTCCCAGCGGGAACCATGAAAAAAGAGCTTTTAGAAAGATTAGATCGAGTTCCCACGTACGTGCAACAACTGCAGTTCACAGTGAAGGAACCCACCGTGGGCCGACAAGCCACCTTCAGTAAAGTAGACAACGTCATACAGGAAACTAAACACCTCATGAACGTTATAAGCAAAGTAGTAACCACGTGCTTCGATTGCGCAAACAAGGTAATGTCTCAATACTTTTTCGCCCCAATGTTTTTTCGAACAATTTCTTCTCTTAATATTTCCATATCTTACTACACGTGGCACTATGCTTAGTGAATTATTATTAGAACATTTTTTAAGACTTTAGTGCATTGGAACTACATGTTCCTTAGGTTCCTTTGCTGAGGGAGGCGAGTTTGGGAGTGGTTAAAAGGCACCAGAGTGTTGCACCTGTTAAGTACCTACTTCAAAGATTTTTCTTCGTTCGTGTTTGTTAGAGTTTTGGGAAATGGGTGAAAGAATGTGATCAGTCCTAAAGGTTTCTTCTTGTCTTCAGGCAGGCGGTTTAGTATCCCATCATTTTACTAACCACATAGGCCTCTACGTGACCTATCCGATGTATTTGAAAACAAGAACCAACCTTTTTAGTGCATACTTAGATTTTCAATAGCGCACTTAGACGGAATCAGAATCAGCCCCTATTAACATTTTAAATTGTTTACGTTTTATTCTGTTTTTGTTCCCTTACCGCCATGGACCACCTAGGGTCTTATACCACTGGAGAAAGCGATAAACAAAACTTCAGCCTCAAGGGACGACTCGGTCTGTCTGCCTTTCAGTGTAACATTTTCATAAACAATCCATATCCATGCGTCTTTGTACGTCGTAGGTAACTGTGTGTAGCCATAGCATGTTCTGTGTATCAATCATGCACATAAACCGAATCACATCGCTATTAAACGTTATCGCTAAAGTTAGTTGTCCAGCAGGCGTGACAAACATGAAATGCTAGATCGCACTATAAATGTTTGCTATAAATATCTACTCGTACAATGAAAAGTAAAAAATAAATAATTGTTTCTTTTTGATATACGTTTATGGTTTACATTTGTAAGTTATGTTTTGTTCCTTTATGTTATGTAAATTTTCCTATTTACAGTATACCCTGTGTATGCCTGAGAGAGTTCCCATGCATTGGAAGGCAAATTTACGAAAAGCATCCACATTTAAAAGCGAAAATAGTGTATTGAATGGTTGATTCAGTAGGTATAAATGTGACACTGATTGTGGTTTTCTTTACTTACAAATTGTACAATTCTCATAAATAAACAGAAGACTAATTTGTTTTTGAAGTAACACGGTGTTGTTTTTGATTTAGCGTAGCATTGTTTGGTGGTGTATTTTACATAGCTAACTTTTGGATGTTGTTGATGTGATTTTTGCAATGTTAACTGTACTAATACTAGTATGTGTGTGTGTGGTCGTACTAACTTACAACAATTCTTAATATCTACATCAAATAAGCCCAGTAACTTCAACTCCAAATCAACATACCCACAAACTTAACCAAAACTCGCCTACATCGCTCACATCAGATGCCAACCTCACACGATACACTCCGGGCTACGATCCCCTGCTAGTCCGTGAACCTAATATGTTTTTGTATGGCAGTACAAGCTGGACTTCACGGGCCTCTCTGCGGGCGCTGCGGGCGGCGCGCGGGCGGCGCGGGACGAGGAGCCGGGCGGCGGCGGCGGCGACAGTAAGCCCGGGGGCAGCACGTCCGACACGGCCATGTGACAGTACGGCATGGGCCGGCGCGGCAAGGGCGACGCGCGCCGGACCAGGGTCAGCTTCCTCTTGTTTTAAAGAACATCTCTTTCAAAACAGAAATCGCCCTACGCCGGGAGACGGGTGCCGGGATGCGTAGCTTACGATATGCACCATACGAATGGTTCTGAAAGCAGATGAAATCGTCGCATCTGAAAGATGGCGGATGTTTAACATGAAATACTTAAATAAGCGGGGTTAGCACTTAACACCACCCATTTCTTAAAGTAATTGTAAGTATCTCAAAACGAGCATTGTTGGACTAATTTAAACTTCAAACGGCTGTATTGATTAATGAAGAAGATAGTTATCTACTAACAAACCCCACAGTAATATCACACAAACCAGCAAAGTTGTGTGAAAATCACGGTGTACTCCGTACAGTGAGATATAAGCTATGCATCACCGTACGCACTCGTCTTGAGCATCGCATGCAATTGAATGTTTATAAAATCGAAGATAAACAACAATGCGTGTGATTCTTCATTCCGGAATCAAGCTGACAGTTCGATGGATAGAGTATAGCAAACCGAAGAGTTGGACCCTATCACGAACTGCGGTAACTAGACTAAATTAGAATTCTAAGATGGATAGTACGATATACATAAGTTATCAGAATTCAAAGCACTTGCGACACAAATCTTTCTTAACTCAGAGGGGACGACGATGTGGGCATCGAATGTTGTTTGCAGTTATAGTGCAACAACGAAGAGGTTGGCTGTGTTTAACTAAAAATAAATATCTTTGTTACTAATAGGCACTTCAGTTCGGTTTATAGTTCATCGAAACTTCAACTGTATCTTACGCTTGGATCTATGAATTCGTAAGATTAACAAAATAGATGTTCAACTCTTTATGGAATTCTTACTTACCTACTTGTGATAGGTACATGGTATTCGTAATTGAGATTTGAATTGAAAGGGTAATTTAACTAGAGTAAAACGCTAGGTATTGCCGTAGGAACTAACTACAATACCTACCAAACCCAACACAGACTTACCAATACTCCTGCAAATATGTAGAATAGCCCCGTCTTAATTTCCTTTAGTAGGTAGTTTGTAACTTTGACTACACCTGTCTACCTGAATATCTATGTAATAAGTGCTCTTATCTGTTATTTATTTGTAACCAATGTAGTAACCTATCCTATCCAGATATTTTCTGTACTGTCTTCTTCCACTTCAGACCACTTCTTATTTTCAGTTACCCTCACGACAGCACTCTATTGTGAAACTGTGGCACCTCTGTTCTATGTGCACGCTTTGCTTACTGTATTATTTGCAAAAACTACATTTATTTACCTTCGAACACGCTACGCATACTACATTACAGGAAACATGTTACTCTCGCATTCGGTGTCGCTAATCTACAACAAAATAAAACGTACATTTGCATAAAATCGATCGTATACATGGCAAAAGCTATGCATGATTGTGAAAACGGAAACAATAGATGTGTGTTGCATGTGTGTACGTAATGGATGTCGTACCTTCATCTTTTTCTGCAGGGATGTTTCATTTTAAAACTGGATCGGAATTTGACTCTGATGGCTATGTAGCCCCTATGTCGCCCGAGAGAGCAAGTGTTGCATAGACCTCAGGAAGCAATCAGGAGGCTTGCATACGACTGCATGCGTTGTGATCTGTTGCCAATTAAGTATCTTAAGTACATAATCATGTCGTATCATTAGCATGTCGCGTCTTCATGCATATCCGTGTTGAAAACAGTTGCAGCAATAAAAAACATATCAGAAACGTAGTTATTGAAACTGATATGCTTAGAACTTAACTTAAGTGTTAGAGTTAATTCGTTTTGTGCCTAATACAACAGTTTAATAATTGTTTTCTCTGTGTTTAACTATACGCAAGGGCCTAAGCTTTCATCTGCGACTTTGTTTTTCCTATCTCTAGGAGTATTCATAAAATTGTCATATCAAATAGTTCTATCTACTGTGGTGTAATGCTATGCTATGCTCTATCATTGTCATGCAAGGCGATCTTCTTGCTTACCATCAATAATCTGAGGTCTCTATAACACTTGCCGTCTCTCGTCTTTCAATGTTAATGCTATAAACAAAGGTCACAAAGAACTGTGGTCGCATTACGCTATAATACGTCTATCAATAATGTTACTTGTTACGTCTTTCTATCTTAATCCTATACCTTGCCTTCGACTGTAATAATGTTATAATTAAACATTTAGATTACTCAGTTCGATTTCGATGTGGAGATAATTAGGCTAGTTACTAACGATACTACTGTAATGAGCTTTACTAAGCTTTATAAAGAAGTGTTGTGAATCGAACATGTGGCCATTTAACGTTTTAGATTCAGAATAACGTTTAAAACCGATGTTACATTACATTACAACATTAAATACGGTTTTCACGCGTTGCTTTTACTAACATTATTTGTAAACTACTATACGTTCATTATTACTATCGCTCTGTACTAACTAAGGATCATGTAACTGAGTTCAGTCAAATACGTTTAACATTTTATTTAGATAATTAGTGAATCAAAAGTTGCATTAAGGCGACCAATACGAGACATATGATAGTTTAGAAATTCAATATCCGGATAGAAACCTTTTATACGCAAGTGACGTGAAGTGAGTTTTATGACCTATAAGTAACACGAGCTGATGAGTTGCAAATATTACCTAGTTTCCGATTCAGCTAAAACCACCCTAAAACACTATCAAATGTCACTTAATAATAATAACAAGGACAATCATAGCAGTTTATTTACTAAGTCATACTATTATGTCACAGCATTGTTAAAGCCACTGTGCCTACATAAAGTAGATTTGTTCTCAAACGCCGATCAGTTATTAGTTGAAAACGATTTGGCAAGCTCGCATACAAAAATTCACATATAAAATTACATCGCATACAAACTCATTACTCGGGTTAGTGGATAGAATTAGTCGTACTTACATACAGATTTGTGATATTACAAAGTATTGAGGTTTATTGCGACGTCCTTTATTTCATCGTTTTATCGGTAGTTAACATTAGTAAAACACGACGAGAACACCAATAAATAGTTACATTTTATAAGTAAAGTATAGTAATAATTTAGTCACGACATAGTTGGAATGAATGTCAATGTGTGTGAACCCCAAGAATTAAATAGGAGTCGTAAAGTTGTGCGTATGATCAGCCTAGTAAAGTCCTTAATGTTTAAAAAGCACTATATATTTGTTGTTCGTAGTTTAGTGTATTCAATTGAAAATAAATTGAGAGCTTCCTGAATCCGTTAGTGAGTATTAGAGATCTCTGTGTGTTTATTATTGTCTCTGAAAAACAGTTCAAGATATTTCGTACTTCCTACGTCGTTATCGTTCATGTACGATTTTATTAACGGCCGTAGAAACATTTCTCGAATCTGGATAAACATTTGCAGTGACAACATTTATCTTTTAAATAAAGTTTAGTAAAATTCCCGACGAGCCGCCTAACTCACCTCTAATCTCAACTAAGTAGACACAATCGTCATGCAATAGACAAACATATTTGTAGAGATATTTATCTATATTTACCCGATTCAATAAAGTAGTGGAAGGCTTACAAAAGTATTTTACATAATAAACATTTGTTACAAAACATGCAGGTGCAGAATAATATTTTCTATATGTCTCGCATTATATGTAATGTAATTAATGAAAATCGTAACCCTGAAGGAGTAAAACCCCGAATGACTAACTTTGTAAATAGATAATATTACATCTAATTTTGATAGCATAATTAATTGAACGTATCGTAAGTTTTAAGTTTCTAAATCACGAATCGTCGATATTTAGAGAAATACTTATTAATAGGTATAAACTTTATTTAAATAATAAAGATTGTATCGTCGAAACTGTTGTGATTGTTATATTTGAAGTTGCAATTTCATTAAAAATAATAATTAGAAGTATATTTTCCATAGTGCTGCCAAAGGTATTTCTTATAATATAGATGTAGTAATGTTGTTTACATACAATAATATTTTGAGGTTGTACGTGGATTCATGAATTATATTTTAAATGTGGTTGAAGAATGTGTAACTGTGTACGTGATCTAATAAATCACACAATATAAGAAGTTCATATGACAAAATGCTAGTTTCATTTCACCATAAACTGTGCACCCTACGCCTACGTATTTATTCGGATGTCTAGCCTAGCTCTAAACTTTGACCAATCGCCCCCAGGAAACATCAAGTTTTAAAGTTTGAACGAAACTTAAGTAAATAGATAATCCCATGCCTTACAAGCTAGTTTCGGAATAAAAGAGTATGTCCTATATATTACGTATTTATTTATATTTACTCAAGGTACAATATATTACACCATCTCATCATCAGAGCGCATTCCAGGTATCCTTCACATTACCTCCATTATGTTATGCATGTCTAATGCAAATGATCAATATGGTAAATTGGGCATAAGCCCTACAGAAAATACAAAATTAAGCATTACAGTACTATATTACGTTCCTAACCTTATTGCGGAAGTCAATACTGTCGTTTAAAAAATAACAATCAATGGCATGCTGATTAAATATTGATTATGCTCATATAAATAAATCCATACGTAGTCGAGATAACTCTATTACCGAGAACATTACTGCTCGCTACGATCACGACAAATGAATAGTTATTATTTACACAAACCATACGTTTAATTAAAAGTGAAACTAGAATCTCATATACCTAGTACTCTTAGGTACAAATAGACTTAATTATATAAAATATTTTAGGGTAAATGTGATTTCTAAAATGTTCAATATAAACGCTTTCAGATTATATGAATAAAGAGTGGCATTGTAGTGTTTGGAGGCTGTAATCACATCCTTGCTCAGGCATAAACATTATAATACTGACAGCAGGCCATAGCGATACGAACGAAACACTTCATCCGAAATGCAATTTTTATCGTTACGCTAATAATCTCTGTCACTTGAGCTAAGTCGACTGTAATGGCTGCTACATCGCATGAAAAGCAAATGAGCTAATACATACGAGAGTATTAGATAGTTATGCCGCAAATTCTAATAATTCTATAGTCTGCCTGGCGGATGATTCTTTTGTCTTATTGATTTTAAGTAAACAAACAAAACGGGCTAAATTAGGGGCAGAATAATACAATGGGCGAAAATGTAAATGAAGCACTTCATTCATTCCATTGTAGTCCAGATCCCTCATTACATGTGATACTAGCAACTTATCGACTGTGTGCTACAGCAAAGTAACAAGTCCTGTGCAGCAACTGAGGAATCTCCTTCAATTTATCTTTTACATTTACAGCACTAGACAACAGTAAAAATATTCCACGAATAATTACCGATACCATACAACCTGCAGCTACTATGCGGCTTTCCCTGAAGTCAATATGATAAGGGATGATCGGGCTAACATATAATTGAAACAAAAAGTAAACTTTAGAAAAAACCGACTTCCACAAACCCTATTTGATTATACGGGTCGAATTGAGAACCTCCTCCTTTTTTTGAAGTCGGTTGATTATTATATTTTACTTGAATTAATGAAACGAATGTTTGTTCACTGAGATATGCAGATAAAGCTGTTTAGATTGACGTCTTGCTTGAAGTGATCCTCACAGCAAATGACAGGACTGAGCCAAAAACCTCTCTTTACCTTACAAAAAATCGATAACACCTAGCTAGAGCTATGTCTATGTCACAACTGACTATGAGCTTGTTTTAAGTATCACTAAGCAAAATACCAATAAGTGAAACACTTTCCACGCCGAATTAATACTACAACACGAATGCACCAATAAAGCCAAAATGTTGCGGATCACATTATTTAAAAATGTAAAAATATGCATCTATTCAATTTTAGAATCCAGTGATAAAATTTTATTACAAAAAAACTACATATTCTGCGTATATGAACATGGCCATAGCTACGATTACAAAGTATCAACAGATCGAAAACTAGTTTTGTAAAGTATGAATAATAAGTATGTATATTCTTTGAATATCCTAGTTATATAAAGTATGAATAGTTTGATAATGATTTTATTGCATGAAGGTCTAGCGAGATCAATGAACGACCGATTGAGCTGTTTATTCGGATGTATTTCCCGCTATACTAATGACGTTGTTTAGCAGTTATTTTAGTTTTACTATAAGTAATACAGTAGTATATCGCTACCCATCATATAAGAATCACGTGAAAAGAGCTTGATAATTAAATTCACTTCACTAAGATTTCTTCACATTTTAAACTATTTGGCATCTCTGTGGACGTAATTATGTAAGTAAAGTCATTCATAAGCCTCGACAACGTTTGTGCTGCGTCATTGTACGATACCATTGGCCACTATAGTAAGTGTTAGTAAAGTTTCAATTCGATAAACATACGAAATTCAAAAATTACAAAACTCTTTAGAAAATTAAGTTCAAATTAGGCCTCTTACTTTATTAAATGCTTTGTCATGGAATAAATCTTACAAATAAATACTTATAAAATTAATATCTAGCGTCCTGTTTATCATAATTTTGATTGGCTGCAGAAATGACAATGACTTTTTGGGATGCAGTAGTCTTTCGTACGTCGTTGTTTTATTAAAGTTAATTTAATATGTAAGTATATATTTATTTAAAGTACGTTAAGATTTATAATTAGCGTTCTATCCGTGCTTCTTACTCACTTACTCCGCGCACTACATTCCAGATGCTCTAAATGACCAATCTGAAAATGGTATAAAAAAGTTCATTCGCACTAGAGTCTGGCTAGTCTTATTTGGACGAGTGCTTTTCTATAGCGGCCACACTGCTGTTTATTATCTTTGGTCATCGTGACATTGATGTACAGGTCACCGTCAAAGTATGAAAACCGTCATTCTGTTGGATACATCTGTAAGTAAACTGACCAGCAACACTGTAGGATGACAGATTTCATTTGCCGGTAACATATACGTATATCCGGTGACATTAACGGTGTTACAAGCTTAAGAATTTTTAAACTTGCCGCGCTTTGCGATGTTCAATTCTAACTAGCCTGACTCTATTACAGTTCTTTTATAAAAAATGCCAAGAACACCAGAAATAATTGATATTTATACTTAAATGAATACAGGAAAAATATTTACAACATAACACATAAGAGGTTGTGCTTCATTTCATAATTTTGTTAAATAACGTATTGTGTTACGTGTACTGCACTCGTTATTTATTATGGTCAAGAGAAGAAGGTAGGTACATATTTAAGATTTTTTTAACAAAACCGGTCCCGCAGGTGATTTCGATTCTGTGGTAGTTCTTAGTTTCTGATGTCTTAGGAATTTCGGCAACTCTCACTTCATGTGTTTTTTTATTAGGTACATAATTTTAAAGTTCAAAATGTTCCAACTGTAGTTACAGGAGTTGGATTAGGAATAGTATAAATGAAACGTAAACACTTACTACAAGTCTCACCGTCGTGTTAGTGAGTTATCGCACACGTTTGCAGTGCAGGAACATACAATCAAAGACTCGAAACGAATCGGGACTTTATGCTGACACAGCAAACTCCACATATTACGTAATAATAATTTAGCAAGTATACCTATAACGCCAACATACAACTATCACACCCCAATTCTACAAAATAGTTCACTTACAGAAGCTCTCTACACAACATTGAAAATGGCACTATCCTCCAAGAAACCACATAAATAATACAATTCAAATATATTAATTAGGTAAATCACACAAGCTGAGCAGTATTGGTGTTCAAAGTGTGCGTACCTACACAACAAATAGGTACACACTCTATATCGTGAACACACGAAACTCATGATTCATGTCATAAAACATACGTTAGTCATTTCAAAATTTCAGTGTACGAAATGTACAGTCCCGAAATTAACAAGTATTTGTCAGTGCACAAATAATGAGCGCTATTTCAGTCTACTTGCCAAAAATTTCCGTGTGTGTAAACAAAATTTCCGTGTGTGTAAACAAAATAGAACGATTAGGTACTACGGATAAACAATGCCGGTATGTTACCGTGTACTTTCGAACGCTTTTGCGCATGTCGTCGGCCGCAAAGTAGAAAGATTTCATTTATGACTTAGAACCAGTCAGGGAAATCCACTGACATTTCTCGATACTCTGTTCCATAGAAGCAAATAAAAAAAATACTAGGATAATTTAGGGCAGCAGTATCCATAGAGCGGTATACAATACAGCTCACCCTCTGTGCTTATAGAAGATTCCAGAAGACTGACCTCTCTACATTGCGGCCGAGGCTCTACTAGGGACGCGGCGGCGGCGGCGGCGGCGGCGGCGGTCACAGAGCATGTTAGTCACGAGACGCGCGGTAGCTCAGAGATTAGAACAAACCTTTCTTTTTCTTGTCCTTCTTCTCTTTGCCGTCGACGGTCCTGGAATAGTGAGATGAATGATGATTAGATGGAGGTTTTTTACAACGGCCATTTTACATACTGGCTAGACTACCAGTTACTAAATCGGCGACTCGTGTTTTAAAATTTTCGTTGAAGTTTGCTCACATAATCTAATAATGAAATCGTGTTCGATGGTACGGAACCGACGAATGCGAAGCACTTGTCTGATGTTTAGTTACATAGTGACGTGACAGTTCGGTACAATAGATAAACGCCAAAAAACACGTCTCTTGTACGTACACCATCCCGTTTAACTTGGTACCTTATTCTAAAAAGTGACTTAACAAACGGACTTGATCAGCATAAGCATCATTTCACTGGACTCAGACTGCTTCATTACTGTCGGCTGTGTACTCACTCCTTGCTGTTCGCCTCGAGCGAGCGCCGCCTCAGCTTGTCGAGCGACAGGCCCGTCTCGCGCTCCCACGCGGCGCGCTCCGCCTGCAGCTGTCTCTGTTGCTTCTCCAGCTCGCGCGCCTGCGACTCGAGCGAGCGGCGCGTGCTCTCGTGCCACCTCAGACTGCTTCAGTACTGTCGGCTGTGTACTCACTCCTTGCTGTTCGCCTCGAGCGAGCGCCGCCTCAGCTCGTCGAGCGACAGGCCCGTCTCGCGCTCCCACGCGGCGCGCTCCGCCTGCAGCTGTCGCTGTCGCTCCTCCAGCTCGCGCGCCTGCGACTCGAGTGAGCGGCGCGTGCTCTCGTGCCGCCGCGCCAGCTCCGCTTCCGACTCCTTCAGCTTGGCGCGCTTCTCGCGGACCTTCATCTCGAACACCTGGGGGAAGTTTAAAGTTAGTGTGGATGGAAGGGGTAGCGGTGCATGGGGACAATTGACGTTGCCGGACGTCCGGATAAAGCCAGACATTGTTAGGCTTTTTAGATGATTGCCCGGCCGAATTTCAGGCTGTCCGGCCAGTCCGGATTTTGTTAGGCTTTTAATTTCCTCTCAAGACAAAATGAATCACTGAGCGATTCGCGAGACAAGTACTAGATTTTGTGTTGTTTTATTCAAATTGTTGATTATTCAATAAAGAAGTTCTTATATTTTGTTATCCAGATTTTGTAACGAATTGAGTCTGATTAAACGTATCTAATTAATGTGCCTTGGTCAAGAACACAGCCATAGCGAAACAATCCCCAATGCTTACTCTTAAGAAACTTCGTTCAAAATTATGGGAAAGTGATTCACCATGACTGTTCTTGTCTGTACCTGCTTATAACTTCCTTTAAACATTTGGTTCGTTTTTACTGCTCAAATTTGTCGTCATGAAATTAAAAGTCGGCTTTACTTTTTGAATGTCCGGCTTTTTCATTGTAAAGTCCGGCTAAACTGGGCGAAAGTCCGGTTTTCTGAATTTTACATCTGGCAACCGTAGGTACAATAGAGACGGAATAAGTAAGAGTGGAGGGGGTAGGTAGCGGCGCGCGGGTACAAGAGAGACGCCTACAATGGCGACAGATAAGTAAGAAGGCACTCGTGATCAGAGGGTGCGATATGCGAGTCTGTCTTTCTTTTTACAGGATCATTGACAGGAACATCAAAGAACACTTGAATATGCCTTGACGAGATCGAAACTGCATAATGGTCCGTGAGTGTATGCAACGATAGCAAATACGCAATTTATTGTAACATGGTTTGCCGACAAATCTTATACAGGGTGTAACAGAAAAGTGTAGTCACATTTTAGGGGGTTGTTAGGGACAACATTCTGAGCAACTTTTACTATGGAACCGATTTGATCAGAGCAACTTTAATTTTCACTTCTCTATACAAATCAGCTGACCGCCCGGACCAAAACGTATGGCGCAATGAAAAATAAAAGTTGCTTTGATCAACTCGGTTTCAAAATAAAAGTTGCTCAGGTTGGTCTCCCTAACACAATCCCCTAAAATATGACTACACCCTTCTGTTACACCCAGTATAATAATAGTTCGCCATTGTTCGGTCGTTCGAGCGGTGTGCTTCTGAGAGTGAAGGGGTTGAAAGATAAATCAATTGATCCGTTAAGAACCAACTCATCATACATACGTAAGAATTTAGAACTGCTCTTACCTGTTCCATCTCACTCTCCATCTTCTTCATCTTGATATCGTGCTCTCTCTTTTCCTCTTCCATCTGTGCCAGCGGGTTCCTGGAAACAAGTGAAGAAAACATTTAAAGCTAAGTCCACACATTTTTATTGTCTGACAATATGATTTCATAAGCTGGTCAGGCGAAAGTATTTACAATAGGAATACGCAATAACAATATGTATTTAGCACAAGCAGAACATACTAAATACCTCGCTACCATACACAATATCTAATCTACTTTGTATCGGAAATCTACAACAAGTATTGTGCAGCCCATATCCATCGTAGTATCGTCAATGCAAATTAGTTTCAACACAATTTCACATAAATTTAGGTCGGTAAGGTATCGCAACATTGAACGTGATCGACGTTTTTATCGCTACATTCCAAACATGCATAACTGATGAGATGCATTTTATGGTAATCAAATTCACTGCAACGTCCGTTTCGCAAAAAAATAGCTGCTTCAAAACAGCAGCACTTTCGTAAATATTATTCCAATCGAGCATCATTCATTACACATATGTATATGTAACTTTAGTACTCTATTCGCAGGCATTTCACGCTACTTTCGATGAAAATGTCCCGCTAGAAATGTGGATTTGGTGCGCACCGAATGCTAAAATCTAGTTCGTCTGTCTCACGAAGAAAGATTCTTGAATTTGAGCATTGAATGTGCAGTCATTTGTAGTATTTTTTGTGAACCTAACTGTGCCAATAGAGTAGGCTTCTCACTGGCTGAGCGAACATTAGACAATTTAAAGGTCCACAGTCCCACATTGAATCCTTGATAGTGAGATAGTCAGCTAAACTAAACGTGTATCGTACACAGTGAGGTTAGAAGCATAAACAAGACGCGGACGATCTGCGATGAGACTTACCACACGGTCATGAAACTGTTCATCAGTCCTTGCGGGCACAAACTGAATACCAACACAACCAGAGTTAGCGTGTGCCGACACAACACACATGAGGCTGTGTGCGAGGACGCATTCCGATATGACATCACCATCCGTATTGCCCTTTATTTATGTCTTCTGCAAATGTGCAGACAAGATTTTGTTTGTCCTTTTTTGAAAGAACGTCGGGACTTTATGTGGTGATGCCATTTCGGAACCGCGTAACAGTTGAATGAATGACTCACGGGCATTGTGAAATTCATAAACAATTCACTATTCCATGGCGATGTGCCAATGTTTGTTAAGTCTATAATATGGAACAATATACATTTGCAGGTATGTATTGCAATTAGTGGATTGTATAGAGAATTTTAGAACGGCCCGTGACTGATAAATGGTCGGTTGATTAAATGATTATTCATTTCTGCATGCCCAAGCACAAATACGAGTATAATGTTGTATGCAGCACTATCACAAATAAACTATCTTCATGAAATAGAAAATGGAGATTCTGAAGCCAACAGATGCGAAAGACGGCACTTTAGAACGCATAAAGATGACCAGACATGCAGCAATGATTATTCAACAATTTTTTTGTTGCGTTCCCTTTGGATACAGAAATTGGACTTATTAGGGATTCATAATACGAAAGAAACTTCAGAAGTCTGGGCACCTTCAATGCGGTGACTGCAGTAAGTACGAAGTTATATCTGCATAAAAATACAATACTTTTACCAACCCTGTCTACTTAGGTAGGTAATTCTAACCATGCTTTCAGAACTTTTATAAATATCGGTTAGATTTCTACTGATGAATAACTGTTAGGGAAACCCAGAAAATATTGATGCAGGTGCCATTATATTAGCATTAGTATGATTCATTAATTGTCATGAAGGATGGTATTATCACAAATATTTATCATGATGATGAGCAATGAATGCTACATAATAGAAAACCACACAGAAGGTAAATTCAAACATTTTATGATGTTTCAGTTATTATGTCAGTGAAAAATATATGCAAACTAACTGATGATGATGTTCCAATATTTTTCAATAGCCTGATGACGTATCCGCAAGGCTACCTTCAGGCGCTCTCAAAAACTGAAACTAGTCCCAAAAGTGGTCCCTGATACCAATTTTTCGAACTTTGCTCGGGTGAGATATTAAAACCGTGACGAAATACAATTCGTCTACGACAACACAATCACGTACCGCTATTATTTAAAATAGAGGCACGTGATTGGCCGACACTGACCCCAGGTTATAGGCAATTAGTAAATAAAGGACGGATTTAAAGCGAGGGCCATAAATGAATCACGAGCAATTGAAGGTTTCTAACGACTGAATCACTCCCTGTGCTCGTGATTCATGATGCTCTACAAAGCTTATTTTATTCACTGTTTTCAGTGGACATAATAAGTTTTTTCACTGTTTTCAGTCAATAAGTTTTTAAACGGGGAATGGTATAAAAGAAGTATCTTGAGGCTCGCGACATACTTGTTGGAGTTGATCCGGTGCGGTTTCCCGTCGTGCGAGAGGCCGGCCAGTTTGCGGCAGCGGTAGTTCTCGTAGTGCACGGAGCTGGTCACGTCCTTCAGGTCCTGTAGGTGGGTCCGGATGACCATGTTGCGTAGAGCCAGGAAGTCGCAGTGCTCGAGGTTCTCCACTGGAATTCACGTATTGATTATTATAACTTAATATAACATTGACATGCACATGGATTGCTTCCGGCCCTACACTAGGATACCCTGTGTCGTGGGAACCAGAAACACCGACATCACAAACTGAACATGTAAACATCCAAGACCTGAGGAGTTTTTTAAGGTTCCGTACCACGGAACCCTATTACTAAGCCTCCGCTGTACGTCTGTCCGTCCGTCCGTCTGTCCATCAAAGGGCCTTTCAGCACGAACCGTAATAGCTAGAAAGTTGAAATTTTCACAGAATGTATATTGTGTGTTGTGCTGCTCCACCAACAAATACTGAAATACACAAAATATTGATAAAATTAAGGTGTCCCCAGAAACGTATTTTTTCCTTTTTTGGTACGTTTGGTGCGGAACCCTTCGTGTGAGTCCGACTCGCTTTTAGCCGTTTTTTTATTTCTGTCTCCAGACGGGATTCGAAACCGGGACCAATCGTTTAGGAAGCACAGCCTCGACTCCAACGCCACAGAGGTCGTGAAATTATAAACGCACGGTTTATTCGTAGCCGAGAGTAAAATATTCCGAATGATTCGTTATTTGTTGAAGGCGGAGTCCGCAATGACCGAGATAGTTAACTAACGATAACTTTATATCTTAAAATTCGGCTAATGATTATTTTGTCAAAACTTTATAACCGCTTGCAATTTTGCTGCTTATTAAAGCAGCATCATTATCATTTAACCCTAATAACTCACATGTCAGATAACAGGCTCTGAAATATGTGCCATAAATCTTCCTCAGTGTGTCATGTTAAAAAACCAGTTCCATAATTTTAAATGTAGCCATTATTCGTACCCACTGTTATAGGTACATCACCAGACTGGAAATCGTGAAGCTAATAATGTATTCAGAGCCTACAGCTATAGCCGTTTGGGCCCTGCGCTGATGACTCAGTCAGTGAGGCACTGGTCCCACCAAGAGCGAGGAAGTGATGAGCTATCTATTTTCTCGCTCAAGCAACGAACAAAAGATAAAGATCCCTTGTGGGTAAAAGAGAGCGATATATTTATAGTTCATCGCTGGCTGTTCACAATGCCGGCGAGGAGTCTCTTCTCTAGCTGATCGCCAGCGATAAAAGCTGTCAACGATAAAACTCGCTCAGCGGTACTCGCTAAGCGATGCCCGTTTGCCTGTCAGAGCGATCATTCTACTGTACAACGTGGATACGAGTGCGCGAGTGGTGCGAGTAATCGACCGTCGCACTCAAACACTCGCTTTATAGCCGAGCGACAAAACTACACCACTCGTTCTTCGCTGCTCGCCAACTCCTTTCTAGTTCTAGCTTTAATCGCTTCTCGCTCATCGTCGGCGGTGGGACCAGTGCCTCAGTCAGTCAGGACTTATTCTTTTATACCACTCACCCCCTAAAAAACTACGTTTCCACACGCTTAACTGTGTGTAAAATGCCCTTTTTCTCACCGGTTTAAATATGAATTTAAAACGCCAAACAGTGAGAAAAACAACAACCACCGGGACGACGACTCGCGCTGCCGGGGGCGGGCGTGGGGGGCGCTAACTCCTTGTGCAAACAACATCTCGAGATTTGCTTTGCTTTGCTTTTTCTCGAGATAAAGTATAGTATGCAACATTTGAATAAAACGGATTTATAGCGAGGGCCATGACTCACTCGCGTTGCCCAGAATTATAAAACTAGAATCACTCACTACGCTCGCGATTCAATCCCTCCCTCCCTACGGTCGTGATTCAGGCGTTATAATCATTCACTTGCTCGCGATTTATCTATGGCCCTCGCATTAAATCCGTCCTTTATTCACTAGTCGCATAATGTTCTATTATAATGTTCATGATGTTCTATTATAATGTTCATCACTCACCCTCAGCGACGCCCCACGGGTACTTCCTGCCGCGCACGCGCTTGCCGTCCAGCTCTATGACCGCGTTCGCGCCCACCACCGCGAAGGGCACGCGCCTGCGCAGCGCGCGCGTGACGTCACTCTCGCCCTCCTCGCCGCCCGCCGCCTCCGGGAACTCGTAGATCTTGATCTTGTGCTGGGCGAGCTCCTTCATTATCTGTGGAGGGGAGACAAGTAATGCACTCATTGCCAGAAGTGAGGTATAGATCAGTTGTTTAGAGCAGGCACGTTTACAGTACTCGCAACAAAGCAATTTCATTAAGAAATAGGTAAATAATCACAATATCGCCTTCGATTGAAACGTCACACGAATTTAAGAAGATGAGAAACAATAACTTTCTCCTTCATACTCATAAGAACGCACGAGAGAGAGACAGACTATTATTTATGCCCATGCAGCGCAAGGTCACGCTGCCACGCCCTTATTCACACACACTACACAGGCGCAACGTGTCAATGTGTTGAACGTGCCAGCTTTTGATAACTGATCTTTAGATGATGATGTGGGCCGCCCGCTGAACACAGGCGGTGGTCGGTCCTCCATTGTGACTATTTCAGCCATAGGGAGAAGGGAGGTAAGCACAGATTATGCTTATACAGACTGCATTTGGGGACAGCCGGTAGCAAAGCGGTCTGTCAATTGCAAGGTGGCCAGCGACATCAAACGTCACAAAATGGAGATCACAAAGATTGGAGAGCTCTCTACGTCGTTATTTTTTTTTCCATTATCTTCTAAAAGGTTCGCAATAGCTAAAGACCAAACTCACCTGTTCTTTAAAATCCGCACACTCTTCCGGCGTCATAGTATCCGCTTTCGCGATCACCGGGATTATGTTGACTTTATCGCCGAGCCGCTGCATGAACTCTACATCGAGCGGTTTGAGGCCGTGCCCGCTGGGCGCGATGAAGTACAGACAGCAATGGACGCGCGTGTCCGGTGGGGCCGCCTTGCGGGCGACGCGCGACTCGGCGTTGAGAAACTCTTCGTATTTGGACTCGACGAAGTCTATGATTGGGTTCCAGCTGGAAGATTGTTTGAAAGGTGTTAGTGAAAACCATTGCATGAAAATAAAGTGACACTTCAGGGGTCAATAACACAAAACTTTACAGGGGTCCATTAAATAAATCGTTAATAAACTGACTAATAACATCAATTATAAAATAAAGTGGTTCGTTGATTTGTCACGCGCACAAAATCACATTCTCAATATTGAGAGTCCAACATTCATGAAATAATTGGTATCGTAAAAGGTTATGAATTTCTATAATGTGGTAGTTAGTTTGGTGCTGTATCTCCGAAGTAACTGGTTGGCAACAACAAAACTGGTTCATTGACACTAATGTATTGCTTACTGAGAAAGAAAGAAAGAGCCAGAGTCACAGAAGAGATAATAGCCAGAGTGCGAAACTAACAAGGTGATTTATAACAAGCGATTTAATGCCACTTTGGTGAGATAGATCGTCACTGTAGAGCATAAAACAATACTAATGCTACAATTGTCATACCAACCACATAACACCTTTAGCTCGCCGGCGCCGCTCATAAAAAATCTATCTAAGAAACACCTAACCTTGCCTTTCTTTGTCTGTCTGTCTTACCGTTAGAGTTAGCCTGCGATTTCGAAGGCGACACGAACTATACTAACTAAACTAATTAAAATGGTGTGTTTGAAATCTGTGGCCACCGCGCAAGAGCTGTCGGATTTGAAGGTTGTCAGTTTAGTGCCTTTAGTTCCTCTAGTTTAGTGGTTTTGCCACCTCAAGAATAGCTCACATTGTCTATCTAAGCTCCCCGATGTAGACGCTAGCGAAGTAACTATTTACCTAATCTGTGAAGTTAGGTCTTCGTCGCTGCTTGAGCAGCCATTCTACAGCCCAAAGTGTGTGGTGTAAGAAACTTTAGTAGGTAGATAAGTAAGTACCGAGCCGACGACTAAGACCGAGCTTAACAACAATCTCTCAATTAAAATTGCGGGGTCACAGTGTCAGCACTAAGGTCCCAATCAACCATTTGATTGCTTGAATTAGGTCTCAGACAATTACGTTTACTATTTCCACTCACAGTATCACTTCAGCACATACAGGGCGTAACAGAAGGGTGTAGTCATATTTTAGGAGGTTGTTGGGGAGACCATTCTGAGCAAATTTTACTACGAAACCGATTTGATCAGAGCAACTTTATTTTTCATTGCTCCATACGTTTTGGTCCGGGCGGTCAGCTGATTTGTTTACAAGTGAAAATTAAAGTTTCTCTGATCAAATCGGTTTCATAATGAATGTTGCTCAGGATGATGTCCCTTACAACCCCCTAAATATGTCTTCACCTTTCTGTTACACCCTGTAGAGCAACACGGCTTCAGCAGAATAGGGATCGCTTTCTACAGCGCAGCACAGCCGGAATGTTCCTTAAGTTATACAGCTTGGAGATAGGCGATAATACTCACCAATTGCTATTATCGACTGCATCGCCAAAGCCGGGCGTGTCCACGATTGTCAGGGTGAGGTTGACACCGTTCTCCTTCAGCAGCACGACGCTTGTCTCGACCCCCACTGTCTTCTTCACCCTCAGCGACGGCCCCGGGTGTTTGTCTTTGTCGTACACGTCGGTGAGGAACAGCGAGTTTATTAACGTCGACTTTCCGAGTCCGGTCTCGCCTGGAAGTAGAGGGACAGTTGGATCAGTAAGGATATTTTTTGCATCGCAAAGTGTACAAAAATATTAATAAAATGTTGATGTTGTGTCATATAAATATGAAAAGCCTTATAGGCTGACCTGAAATGCCTGGTTGACCTTCTAGGCATTAACGAAAATAAAAGAAAGACAAGTTCTCGAACCAGAATAAAGCAAACGTAAGCTTCACTTTAATTGGAAAGTGAGATTCGGCAGTTGAATCTCAGAAGTAAGAAACAAAGCAAGAAGATTTTTTATAGATTACAAGATTTACAAGTCGAACGGGTTTTTGCAGAAAGCACCATTGCTTGCCTATTTGTTAAACTCAGTGTCGTGTTAACAGATCAAGGTCCAATTTACAAGGCTGTACTATTTATCTCTGAAGACAAGAGATTATCTGACTAATAGTCCATCTTAACTATGCTAATTGCTGCATAATTTCCTGTTCCTTAAATGTGATTCATCCACAGACATCGGCAAAAGACAATAAAACTATAAAATTATCACCTGCATCGTTAGTCACGGCGCGGCGACGTTAGTGTCGTGATTCACTTAAGAATAAACGGAGATAGCGTGGAAAATTATCTAACTCAAGGATTATTTATTGAACTTTCGATTTCAGAAAAGAACAAAATAATTAATTTTCCTGTTTCCCTTTCAATATATTTGACGTACGAACTCTTACGGCGTGGACAGACGAGGACGCGCCCGCTCCGTCGCCGCTCCGCGCCCGCCCCGCGCGCTCTAAGCCGCGCTCTCACCGACTTGCACCGATTTGTGTCTTATTGCTCATTAATAAGTCTCTTATTACATTATGGTTTTCATAGCACCCGCCTCGTGCCCGTACCGACGCCGCGCCGTGCCCGCTCCGACGCCGCGCCGCGCCCGCTCCATCCGATGTATTAAGAGACTTATTAACGAGCATTAAGACACAAATCGGTGCAAGGCGGTGAGAGCGAAGCTTAGCGGCGTCGGAGCGGGCGCAGAGCGGCGACGGAGCGGGCGCGGAGCGGCGACAGAGCGGGCGCGTCATCGTCTGTCCACGCCCTTAGCGTTCGTGAGTATAATAAAGATGTTATACTTATATAAGAATCTATTTAAATACCTCTATACAAATACAATACATTACGCCTACAAACAATTGAAATTCGGTCTTTACATGTAGCATCAGTCGACTAAATGAACAAATAGACAAAACTAATAAATGAGTGAATGTAATTATGAGTGAACAAACAAAAAACGTCATTTCAACTCACCAACAACCATAAGTGTGAACTCGAAGCCCTTCTTCACAGCCTTCCTGTAGACCTGGTTGGGCAGGTTCGCAAAGCCGACGTACCCGTCTAGTTCTTTGGTTTTGGGTTTCTCTATTTTAGGTAGCTCTGGCTTGGGGGCGACTGGTGGGTGATCGGTTTTCTGAAAGAGGGCGTGCCAAGAAAATATTAGACATCATACGTAAACGTCATAGCTCTTGATTAACCCAGTTCCAAGCCATGTTAGCAGGCAAATGCTGCATAGATTTTCATTGGATTTGACTGACTCATCGTCATGGTTATCGCACTCTCCATTTAAGTGTAGTGGGTTAAATAAATTCAGACATCTTGTTAATCTAGAGTCAACAGTGCACGTAGAATAGGCTTGTGGCCAAGGTAATCCAATAAATCTAGGAACAAGTCTTAAGTTGAAGCATTATGTACAAAATGGCTTGACATTCTCAGAATTGTATATTTCCAGCAGATATATTTTATAAAGTCAATTTTGTGCAAAAAAAGACAGCATTTGATGGCACTTTTACATGACGTCATTCTGTTGTTATTTCATAGAACTCAGGAACAAAAGTTCCGTTTTGACAGTTCATAAAAAGTATATATTTTGACAAGACAGGCCACAAGCCTATTGTTTAATTGACGCCATAAAACTAATTTGAACATACTCCAATCATAATCGCACCATTGTTAACGAAGTGTTATGAGATAATTTAATCTTTTATGTCGCAGTAAAAAACTATGATAAACCACTGCGATAACCATAATTATTCCGTCCATTTATGGTAAAGCGGTAGTCTACACCAAAATAGCCTAAAACAGAAGCATGTCTTGTAGAATGATTACCAGTTAAAAATAATTATGATATACATACACTATGCACATGCACACAATTCTTCGTATAACCATGCACAGCACAGGCGGCGATGATAGGTTGAATTTTACAGATACCGTTATTACTCCCTGTAAAAATATTCTGTTCGGGATATTGTTGACAGATACGGCAATAAAAAATCCACCCATAAAATCGTAAACTCTCCAGTTATCAAGATTTCATTTCACAAGAATCTCATGTGAATTCACGATAGCCCGCGGATTTCGTTTCAGGTCAGCATTATTTACACCGCACGCTAATAAAGTTGATTTGAGGCATGTAGAGAAAGCTTTTACAGTTGATATACAAGCAGTTTCTTATAGCGATGACATTCGAGGCATATCGTAAGATCGTAACGTAAAATGTGGTCGTTCGTAGCCGACCGCAACTGCAGAAGATGACGTCGCGTGAGTGTACCTAGCGCAGAATACCTATCGCTGTAGGTACGTCGTATGGGCTACGAACTAGCATTGTCATTGGAAGAAGCCACGATGCCATCGCTTCTTATGCTGCGTCTATATACACTACTGAAAATTGGACGTTAGCTAAGGTGGACCAGAATATCCTGCTCAGGTTTCCGCACAACAGTCAGGGTGTGTTGACTCTAAAGAAAAAATGGGCGTTGCAGGGCTGTACATATCATCACCTTTATGTTCTCGGTGCTCCTGAGCGGCTGCGGCGCGGGCTGCGCGGGCACGGGTGGGGCGGGGGCCGCGGGCGGCGCCATGCTGGGCTTGCCATCCACCGACGCGCTGTTACTCAGCTTGGCAGTCCCGTTGCTTTCATGGTGGTTCTCCTGCTCAGCTGGCAGGGTCGCCGCGCGCTTGGCCAGCGCATCCTTGAGCGCGGAGGGCGGCGCGGGCGGCGCGGAAGTGGGGGGGCCCGTCACGCCGCCGCCGCTCACCGAGTCCGACTTGAAGAACAGCTCGCGTTTACTTTGCAACTGGAATGGGATAGGGAATTTGAGTCGAGAGCCAAACGCTATGTTCTACTGTAGGAGCCAAAAGAGGTCGGCTTACACCTGAAGATACGAGTAAAACCGCTTTATAAGGCACAACATTGGAGACGAATTTTTGATTGGTAACCGTTCATTGTGGTAAAGCTCGGGTCATATATCGATCGCTGTCATATAACTCATGTAGGTAATACGTGGGCTGTAGAAAGCATGGCGTCGATGCAGAACTAACAAGCCTCCCACAGCGCGCGCTCATAAATTCGCCCTCGGACGACGATGTTGAGCGGCAATACGGGAAACACTGAGCCGCAAAGTATTCGTAAATTATTTTAAGCCTTCATGACTTAGTAAGAAGGTTTATAGTTTTGAAAGGCTTTTGTTGTCGATCGTTGAGTGCGGCCATAGACTACTGATACCAGAGGATCACTCTTCAAATGAATTTGCGATTGCAAGACAAATTACGAGAGCCTAATCCAAATCACCAATTGATCAAAGCAAGTAGCGAGCGATGGGCACTTTTTCAGTAGAACAAAGGCCAGTGAACCTTGTAAAAATGTTGTCTGTCATATTCTGTGGCAAGCTGTGATGAGATGTCGTGGTGAGTCGGTCTAGCCGGCTCCAGGCCCCCCGAGGCTGGTGACTCATCGACGATCTCAAGGTAAAGCGTCTTGTGCTGTGTTATAGTATTATTATTTCCAATTAGCCTTACGGACAGACAGCGTTTCATTAACGACGGCGTATACTTTTTGTTTTCAATCCACGTGGAGTAGAATCAGATTTTTATATTTTTGATTCGGTGCGCCTAACCACCTTCAAGACCCTGGTATAACGTTTGGCGAGGTGTCTCTACAAAACTAGACAAACTTTCGACCTTGTAGTAGAGCAACCCTTTTCTTTTGCTTACTTATTTATTTAGACTTAGGTGGCCACTGGATTTGGTACCAATGAAAAGAACTTCAACAGCTACAGCAAAAAGCGTAGCCAGAGACATGAAACTACACACACAGTACATGCTTATATCAATCAGTACATAACAAACATTCTCTCTCTAGAGTCAAAAGACTGTTCGCACGAAAGTCGAACCAACTATTGATAATGAATACCTGTTACAGGGGTATGCAACATTAGATACCAGAGATTGCGTCAGGCGATTTCACTTCATCAAACATGCTGATATCCAAAACAAAACATGTGAGGGGCGAATGAACTAGCAGAACTGTCATTTTAATTTCACCTGTCTTTTATAAAACGCACGGTATCGACAAACGTACAAAAGCGAATCATTGCACAGTGGCATGATATCCAGACCTATGTTGACAGATTCCTGTACAAAATCACTCGATATAAGTGTAGATATCGTATATCGAATGCGCGAGAATCATGCTCCAGCATACATCCACCAATGACTAGGTGCGAATAACGAAAGCAGTGATTCACGCGGAACCAAGCAGCGTGATTACACATGTGAACCATATACGATGCACATCTCCACATAACAGTGAGTAAACAGTAGATATAAACGGGTTTCATTAGCACTGGAATCGATACAGCCCAGTTTCTGCTAGTGTTGGCTGGGCGGCATTTTATTTGAGGATCACTAGTGACAGACAACATCGTCCATCCCTGCCCTGCGTTCATGGTGTGATAAGCGTTTCCGTTACATATCTCGAAGACAAAGCTGTTGAACCTCAGTATTTTACTATGGCAAATAGTGCTAGACAGTTGAAAGACTTGAAAGCAAGAAAAGAGGCGAAACAAGGACATAATAACTTTTCCATCTTCCGTGAAGATACCCAATATAAGATTTATAGTCACCAGACGAAATTCTCCTGTATTTTAAAATAGATGCTCTTTGGCCGTCCAAAGGATAGAATTGCGGACACAAATAGTTCTTATATCCCTACAAATAGTCGTACGTTGCTAGCACCTTCCGACAAGCTGACAGTAAATTATTTATAGTGTAGTAAAATTGAGCCATCAGTACCGTCGTCATCTGAATTATTAATAGTTAAATCAGAGGCTATAAATTCTCATTCGCTCCTCCATCTGTCGAACAGTCTTATAACGTATAATATACGTTTATGGATGTCCCAGGCCTGACACCCTTTTGACGAATTTAGCCAAGCACTAAAAAAACGATCGATTTGACTTGAAGAAAATATTTGTTTGGAGCTATACAATACAAATTGAGGTTAATGTTGATTAGTTGGTATGTCAAAACAAATGTGTGTTAAACGTTACAACAATGACTCGGGGTTGTTCTTCTTGCAACTGAGTGAAGGAAGCGTGGAAGTACGCAGTCCAAACAAGCTACTGTTTGTTGTAACAAATGTAGGTAATTAGCTGTCGAGACCTAGATTGCTGCATCGCAAACTGTAAACCGGCTCACGTACGACACCACTTAATAAAACAAATCAGTTCATAAACAATACTCCATTCCAGCTAACTGCGTATATAAGTGTCGATCGATGGATACACGATTGAAATTGAAAGTTTAAATAAACAGACATAACGAGCTTCGCAAAATACACCAGCTACCAACGTAATGTTCCTGACTATTCCGCAGTGTTTTACGCCATTCAGGAATAATTAAAAAGGTATGGGGAGCCGCTGAGCTTGCATAGATTAATCTGAAAAGTGGCAGAGAGTGGATTGAAACTAGGGTAGATGTGGAAGGTAAGAGAGTAAAATCTTAAGAAATACAAGATATAATGTATCAAGAGTACCAACTCGAAAAGCTTCTCAGAGCTTTCTCATATTTTAAATTAAGCTTACTATTCTTAGACCACGAATTTTTTAAACCTTTCAGTTTTTTATTTTGCAGGTCAAGATTTCTTCAAAAACCAATGGTTCTTCGAGAAGGCGGCGTTCGGCAGAAGTTGTCATCCGGTGTGAATGTTTATCAGAGCACAAACGTACTGTAACGTAAATAGATCGGACGGATCCGACATCGGAAAGGCATTTGTTTGTTTGTGGAGGAAGCATTCACAAACAATCCATTGACAATAAAAACATAAATAAAATCGTTCTTGTTTACTTATTTTAAGCATTATGTTCCTTGGTCATGATTTGGAACAATTGTTCCCTACTGCTTTGACGATTCCATATCTCCAATTGGTGAACGCGAGGGGAAGCCGAGCGGTAGCCTTTACCTTTTAACGAGGAATATTTGTATTAACGATATGTTTTGAGTTCCAGAAAAAGGCGCTGCAGTTTTCGATGAAATTTGCAATGTACGGGTTTTTTGGGGGTAAAAAATCGATCGATCTAGGTCTCATAACTGAAAAATCGCGTTATTTCCGAATTTTCACGTTTTTCTCACACCCGTGTAATGACAATTTGTTTCACTTTAGTACAATGAAAATAAGGCATAAATTCCAATGACAATATAAAAGTAAGTTAACTCATTCCGACCCCAGATCACGTGACACTTATTGACGCGTCTTCAAAAAATACACACAAAAAGGTTTCGTTCAAATAAGGTCGAATCTAAGTTCATCATCGGTTATTCAATTTTCTTGCTTGCTATTAAGCAAACAGGCAATTTTTTCTCCTCGTGAGTTTAAAAGGCTCAGACATTCAATCTTTCAGCCTACACTAACAGATTGAATTCTGTGCCTTACACTCACGGGGAAAACAAAATGCTTGCAGCTGCTTCAAAACAGAGCAGCATATTAATCGGTTTTAATGCAGTCTGATGATATGAATATAACGTTTTATTGTGTTTGTACCAACAACCGCCGAGCAAAGCTCGGTTTCCAGATATTTGTAATAAAAGCCTAATAGCTTTTCAATCACTCATTCTATTTTATCGGTAAATAGACATGGGAAGATTCAGAATCTTACCAACTATGTATGTACTCAACTCGACAGCTCGTTTATTCCTGTCAAACAGGGAGATAATTACCACTTTACAATAATCAGAATCACATCACCTTAGGATTCAATCTCAATTCTGGGATCCGTCACTTGGCTCTGAAATGCATTCAAGAAAACACTCGCCTTAAAACGTGGTCTTTTCTCCTTTGGTACACGACCAACAAAAATGTCTCTTGTGATAAATGAACAAACAAAGACACGCATGAGTGCTTACTAAAATGTATCACCACATCAACAATGCCACTATAACGCTAGAACAATAAAAGGGTATCCTATTGTTTTACCTAGGTTCTACTTACATCGTCATTAGTTGTAACTTGAATAACTTCATCACTTGAGGAGAAATTTTCAACTACTTTGTCTTTAGAACCTCTCTTCCAAGAGGCTTTCACAAATATTCTCTTGAACATATTGCGTAAACTTGTATCACTATTTCATGTTGCACTACTAAAAACAACTATAGAGCTCAAACAAACACGTCTATTAAGTCACATCGTAACGGCAGAAATCAAATTACTATTGAAAACCCATAACACAGTTCCGTCACAGTGTACTATGGGAGAATAGTCACGCTAACCGCAAATGAGTCAGTTGAATTGTAACTAACATTAAAAGTGAGCAAAATCGAGCGGGTTTAACCTTCACTGGCAATATTTATTCAGAATTTCAGACAAAACGTTTTTACGTGAACTTATTTACACAGCATGAAGTTAAGTTACGGTAACAGTTTTGTAGAGCAACCTATGTTTACTGCTCGATAGTGAGTTATTGTGTCCTCCAGTTCTAATCGTTATCTTTGGCCGGTTACTCATTAAGAAATAGGTACCTACGAGTGAGTAATACCAGGCCACTCCTTTGACTCAGGGGTTTTAGGGCGAGACGACTGTTGACTGATGGGTGTCATATGAATCGGTTTATTACACCATTCAGGTTTCAGCTAAATTGTTTCCAGGTAAGTTGTGAATGCCTTTAAGGATGGCCTTACACGTCTGGAATGGCTCTTTGAATTCAGTAACTGAATCTAGATTCAAAATCCAGGACGCACAAAGTTACCAACAAATTAGTTATCAATCAGTTTTTTTTTCCGATCTTAATGTTTTCAAAATTATTCTGACGAGCGTCCGGACTTTCGGTCTCAGAATACAGATAGGTACTGAATCCAGGAACGCACTTCATTCCATACTCTCTATGAGATGAGAACACACACTCTGGAATGGCGCTTCTGAATTTCTTAGTTGTCACCGTTATGTGCTGGAGAAATAAGAGTACCTATCAGATCAGTCTATTTTTTAAGACAAGTGTGACACCATGTTCTCCAATTCAGTGAGCAATTTCAGATTTGTGAAGCCAGCCAAAGACATCGAAACAGTTATGCTTACGTATGATCATAACATAAATCTCGAACTGATTTTCGTGTCGTGAACGCGAGTAATTATACAACTGCTGTAATTGCACATTGTAGTTTAATGACTTCTGATAGACACGTTTGTTGATGCTGAAAGAACTCTAGAAATGACTCAGGGATGAGCTTGAAGTGTGATGAGAAACAACACAGAACAATAGTAGAAGATATAGTAGTTGTAAGTTTAAAAATAAAGTTTAATGGAATGCCCAAATTGAAAGTATTTGCAATAAACTTAATAAATTCGCATGTGCATTAAACAATTTATCGAAAAGAGTATCGGAAGGTCCGGTATTAGTAGCCTATAAAGGATATGTAGATTCTATCTTAAGATTCGGAGTAATATTTTGGGGAAACGGATCCGGAAAGGAGAAGGTACTTATTTCACAAAAAAATGCGTCAGAGCCATATGTGGACTTCGTCGCACTGATAGTTGCAAGCCTCATTTTAAAAGACTAAATTCCGGCATTATATATCTATGAAATTGTGATATTTGTAAAAGCAAATCTAGAATTATTTGACAAATTCACCAGTAGACGATACCAAAATAAAATTTGCTCTTCACAATATAAAACAGCACTTTTCCAAAACAGTTTGTTTGCAATGGCGCCCATATTGGATAATAAACTGCCTGAAAGTATACGCAAAATTGAGAGCATAAACCAATTAAAGGGAGAAGTGAGGAAATTACTAAACTGATAAGAATACTACAGCACCAAAGAATACATAGATGATAAATTGTGATCTTTCCTTATTGGGCTCGCTACCCCGTCCGATCACTGTTATTTTATTTATTAGTTCAATCGCTTTCATTCTCTACATGAAAAATAATATTTGTATGCCAAATGGCTAAAAATAGCGTACTATTAAGAAACATCAATCTTAGCCTACATTAACACCAACTGATGTAAAAAACCTATTTTCCACAAATAAATTATTTGATTTGATTTGAAGAAAGCTATCTATGAAATGACAGTGTGATATGGATAAATATGACGTGGACGAACAACAAAAATATTTCAATTTTTATAATAATTTAGTTTATGACGGCCTCTACCTAGCGTGCTTGGATTCATTAGTATTTCCGAAAATAGCTAAGACGCAGCTAGTTTTGAAAATACTCGGTGCAATACAGGATGTCGATGCTTGCATACGTACGATACAGAAATCCTACATAACATAAAACAATTTCAGTGCAATATCTAATAGCAATATTCTATTAGATATTGGATAGGGTATCTAGGTAAAATATTACTAGAGAAATCATCTATTCTGCGATATGACCACTATGTTATGTAGTTTGGAGATTTTAGTCTCGTGTGCTTATAAATACAGATATGTATGGCAAAAATAATAGAGATTAATAAGAATCTGAAAGATTTTATGCAAACTCACTGTTGAGTGAGTCGAACTACATTTGGGATCAAAGTAGGCTAGATTTCATATTTATCCGTACATTCCGGGGTGTGTCCAATATATCTGAGTACTCGCATAATTCTTTCAATTAGCACTCGAAGTAGAAGGCTGTTGGTAATAGCATTAGGAAATAACTCCGTATAATAGGTATTTTTTAGGATATCTAGCGTTTATTATGTTTTAATTACAGCTTGGGAAATGAGAGTTTAAATTATTTTTGCAGCGGCGAAAATAAGGTGTTCATCCAAAAAGGTTCGACGCGGAATATCCAGATCGAAAATGATAAACACAATCCTTTCATGTGGATAGCTTGTAGTTTTCATATTCTCTTAGCAATCCAAACCGGTAAGGTATACATATGTACATACAGTACATTTGTAAATACCGGTGCAATCATGTACATGTTTCGATATCCACCCTCATATAGGTGTAGTATTTACTTTACACCCTAGTATTACGTTTGGCCAAAGATGTACCAAAATCATCCTCATCCAACCAAGTATCTTTGAACAAGTTTCTGTGTACCATGTGAAAGCAACAATTGCATGAAGTAACGAGTACCAGTAGAATGTTCATGGTCCATAGCAGACATCTAATAACATCACATACATACTGCCAGCAGAGCCTGAAAGGCCAAAGAACTAAGAGACATACCTACTTGTGAAATAATCCACACAAGTTATGATATTCGCTCTACATGACATTCTTTTCTGTAAAATGCATTTGATGTAAGAAAGAAAAATCAGATCACTTGGTAGTTCAAGGCACATGTACATATTCTGTAGTTGTAATTTCACGTGTAGGTGTTTTGGTCCCATCTGTGTTTGCGTAGGACGAACCAGATTGAAATCATGCGTTCGCAGTCCCACAAAGGATGTGTACTTACATTATCCAGAGGGCCTTGATGCAAAATGCTCAGGCAAAATCCTCTTGGAAACAACGGTTACTCTGTTACTCTTACTCAACACCGAGCTTCCACACGGCAGCAAAATGAAATGGCTGAAATAAATTCAGTGGGTGCTACTGCTACTCCGTCAGTACAGCAAGTCAGTTTTCCATACATAGTATAGAAGTGGCGGGCGCTTTACTCTTTGCTTGCTGGTTGCTGCATTATTCATGTTGCGACGACAGCCGAGCCGTGTGCCTCCTCTACTCTACCGACTAAGCCCATAATAACCAATAATGTAAGCTAATGAAACAAATCATTGGCCCGCCTTATGGGCATATAAACAATTATGGTTTCTCTACCACGCTTGATCTCTTGACAGTAACCCGTATTCATGACAAATATGCAATGTGAGTTGACCCGGATTAATTGGGGTTAAGCTGATTAATTCAGTGAGAACTTGCAACGGGATCGCAAATTAAGAAAAGTGATGACTCCATTACTGTCGAGCACAGTTAGATATGTAGAGACAATTCCGATGATCTTATCATGGCCAATGCCGTATCGTAAACTATCCAATTTAATAGAGTGAAGATGTAAATTTCAAGGGCTCTCGCATGGACACCAAACGGCACCGAAGATGATAATTCGGAAAACCGTTAGTGTAATATCGATAAGGAAACCAAATACATTAGTAAATATGCAATACATCGAGATTCTGAGAAAACGAAGTACAGAATTAAGTCCTCGGTAGTGCAATGTCCATTATCATAAAGTTAAGTTGGTGCTAAAAGATAATTTGCTCTGCTTCAATAAGCAAGTAAGGTTGGACCACAGGCAGAAGTTCAACGAACATCAAACGAGTTCGCACATCCCAGTGACGAGGTTTTACGACTGAAAAGATGCTTACTCAGTTTAACGTTTCTGTTCCTACAGGTACATTGAAAAAGAGTAATTCTGAAGAAAGTAAATATACATATAGGTATTAGAATTCACAAATGGAGCTCTCAAAATATTTTATCAGCTTGGAGAAATTAACCAAAAACTGAAATGCGGAAAAGAACAATTATAAAAGCTCCTATTTAAAGACTGAAAAACTGCAGAAGAATAGGAAACTCTTATCTTCATTCCCACAATTTATAATGATGTCGCAACGCAAGCGTGCAATTGAAGGAATAGATAAAACGACCGCAACTGAGACACATTCTATAGATAGACTAGGCGCCTCGCAGTTGTTTATTGTAGTCCTATACTCAACACACTAGTACAGGAGTCAACGACCGAGTCATTCACTTGGGATTAGGAAATGGATACTTTGATTCTGTCTGCACGACGACGCTTCAACGACGTAACTTGAATATCTTGTGAGATATGTCAATGATGCAATAGAACAGTAGCGCGGAGAGCCAATTGTAACTAGTCCATCTTTGTATCCACGCCTATAATGTGGGTGTACTAACATGAAAGTAGACAGACCTATCCAAATAGCAGCGCGGATAAATCATTACTATCCAAATAGCAGCGCGGATAAATCAATAAACGGGTCCCGACATGAAAAGTTTTACCGCTATTTTAATCCCGGGAAGCGTGCAGTCCGTTTTTGGAATTACCTCGTTCTTTTTCCGCAGTGACAGGTTTCTCCACAAGTCCCGTGGACTGTTCCACCCGGGTTTGGGCTTCTCTGCTGCGGCGTCACCCACGCTGCTTGCACATCGCGACAGTTTAGTCAAATGTGCAGGACCGTTAGCCACAGCCCGATTTGCCATTCTCACTGAATACGTAAAGCCCAGGTGCACGCAGACGGCGCGCAAAACAAAGACCACGCTAATTGAAATTCACAAACTAAATAAACCTTTCTCACAAGCACTGCACAACACTAATTAGAACCCAACTGAAAACATATCGTACAAATCAAAATATGGTTTGGCTAGAAAGAACACCGATTTAACACTTTGCCGGCAACGCCGTCAATATTTGCTGCACGATTTTGTTTGTCAACAACTCGTAGTTACATAATGACAATTTTTCTTTTCACAATAGAAATTGATTTATTAACCACTTGCACCAAACTTGATCGTAGCTTTTACTGCTCCAATCCAACAATGCTATAAAGGAGACAATCGTAATGTGAAACACATTCGCGTCGTCGTCCGTCAAGTTTTGAGGTTAAGTTACTGGCGATACCGGCTGTGTGCCGGCTGTGGCGGGCAAGGGACCATAAAAAAAGTTAAGGGGCTGCTCGCCGAGGTCTCTCTCTCGACATATATAAATACGTCCTGATGTTTTTATTTAAATTTATCAACGATGGTGTTGGTGGAGTTTGTATAAAAAGATCTACTCACAAATCTCACAATCTTAAAAACCAGACAAGAGGTTTCAATTATATCATTCATAAAATATTACTGAGCCTGTACTCCTGACCTAACAAATACGTGTAAATAGAGTTGTAATCAAGTTACAATAAGTATGGCAAATCGTAGTTATACTAAATAGAAATGAGTATAGAAACTTATGTTAAAAAAATATATAAAAATTATCACGCAAATGGATTAACTAACAGTAGACAGCGCTAATCACGGAAGACCTGATCCGAGGCCCACCAGCAACACAAAGGCCTGGCAAATGGAAAGAAATAAAGTCCAACAATGGTTAAGATGAAATTGAATCTTAACATTGCTGCGCTTAAGTCCAGATCGGGATAAAGCTTGGATGTAGTTATTTTTTGTGTACCTACCAAACTTTACAAAACAAGTAGAGAACGTGCTCCGACCGCTTTGCTTTTCGTGAATTTTAAACTTTAATGAATTTCGCTTCAATCCGATTCCTTGCGGAATTGAAGTAGAAAACGTCAAGAAACTCCTAAATGAATATATTATCAGATACACTTAACACATACATTACAGTGTATGTATTAACGAAGCAGCTGCATACAAATGTTATCTTGAATGTACGACTATTCATTACTAATGAACAATAACGATGCCTTCGGCGTATCTGTCCTGCTTCTCAATACTCTGCGATAACTAACGACTGATAACGAGAATTCCTTGAAAACGGTCCGTCTTGCTGCGCAAACACAACCACGCGATACGGATAAATTAACCAAATGGACACCAATAACAATCTTATTACCGTGCACAATACGTAAAGTGAATAAGCAAAAAGTTGCATACAGTCAATTTGCTGGGGTGCATTGTCATTACCGGCCCAAAACAAATATGATGCTCTTTAATTTAGAGCAATTGACCGTGACAATGATCGCTGATGCTGGGTCAAGAGTCAGAACCTAATAACATCATGGTTAACCAACCGCTTTTATAACCCCATTGTATCAATATCAGTTCCCAGAATTTCAGGTCAGGGCGCGACCGTGAAAACAGTTAATGTCTGTTTTGTGAAGTCACCACATGCGAACAGAATGGCTGCGCTGTAGGTTATTTTTAACCCTCTAGACATGGGTCAGTCACCCGCGCACCCCTCCCGCACCCCAGTCCAAGCCTATCAGCCAAAGAACTGCGTGGGAATATAGTGGGATGCAAGCCATCTCCTTTAGGAATAAGCAGACGACAAAAACAACACGAACCGATTGCAGCAATAGGGTTGCTGGTCACGACTGCCGCACGTCGTGATTCAGGGCATGGAACAAAAACCCCTTAGCCTTAGATTTACCAAATCCGTATAACACAATTTCATTACAAGTAAGGGGGTTCTGATGATGCGAGATGCCTGTGAAAGCGCATCAGAAAAACGCATACATCAGAGAAGACCACTTGTTGTGCTACACTTTTTATGTAAAATGAAGTACGTGACTGGAGGGTGCTTCTGAACTTTAACATTGGCACTTGATGCTACCTGCTCAAGCCCTTTTAACATCAATTTGAACATTAATTTTGAATTGTTCAAATTGGTGGAATAATTCCTCTGTTTCCTCATTCTAGTAGATGTTTTGATTTCGCTTAACGTAGTTGAAGTTTGGCTGAATCAAAGCAATCAAAATAAATCGGTAGAAGTAAATAAATAACAAATGTATACTTTTCTAGAGATGAATAAGTTGCTCTGATGAGAAATTGTATCACGGAGGCAGAATACTCATTGGAGCGTAAAAAGAGAAATAGGTAAGTGTAGTATGTTACCCATTCATCAAGCTGAAAGTTAATACATACTGGTATGTATGGCAATAGTGCAAAAAATACATTACCTTTCTAGATTTATTTTTATCACAGAGTAAGTCTAACGCGTACCTTGCATTACCCACATTGATCGTTTTGATATCTAATTGAGATTAAACCCATGTTTTATGGTCACCATTGCACAAAGACATAAGTGCACAGGAGGGTTGCACAAAATAACGAAAGGTTGGTACGTACTTTATACCTACACTTCCCTTTTTCGGGGTGCGTAAGTAAGTACGATTAGGGGAAACGGGCCGAGGGTGCCAAGACGTAGGTACCTACGACGACGAGGGGACTCACCGTTGCTGTATCTGTGAGGGTGACGGTAGCACTGGTTAGCGTTCCGTTAGGAACAGTGGGTAGATTTGGTCCAAGAAGTGCGCTCACACCCTGATTGTTAGAGTTGTGCTCTATGATACGCTGGCGGAGAGCGAGGCGCTCCAGGCTGGCCAGCCGGTGCGAGCCGCCTGTGCCTTCCCGGTCCCGATCCCGAAGACTCCCTGTGCTGCCAGCACTGAAAGAGCCACTGTACTTGGGCAGCGTCGGAGGCGGCACCGGCCGGGCGGCGGCCCCGCGACCCAGCAGTGAGCCGCTCGAGGTGTAAGCATAGCTGCTGGGCGTTCCGAGAGTCGCGGTCCGCGGTGCTGCACCTATCCCGTTCAAACTCCCATTGGTACCGTTCACGGTTCCACCGTTCACCGTGGTCGCGCTGCCGTTCATGTCTTTAATGCGTCATACGAGCCGTGTAAATCCACCGCCGTCTGAGTCACGTCACTAGAGCACCACAACACGTTACGAGAACACGAGGGTCTAGCCGTGAGAGGGCGAGTGCGTGGCGTTCGAGCCGGGTGCCTGTCGGAGGCGGTTTGACAGCTCGAGCGGCAGACGGAGGCGCGCGGGCCGCGGGCGGAGCCCCTCGCCGCAACGTCGCCACCGCCGCCGCCGACCCCAACACAACAAATCTGAGCGATATTCGAACACCGTCTCCAGCGTTGAGGGTTGAAATTGCACTGGTGACTGTCGTCAAGGTCAATAGTATTTTCAGTGTCGAGACAGCGTTTTCTTGTGATACTTCTCAATCACAACATTTTAAGATATCAGGATCAATTGTATTTTTTTGTTCTAGGTAAAATTTGAGACATCGGAGATACTTAGCTCTACTAAGCTGGTGTTATAAAATTTTATGGTATTCTAAAATCTATACGATACGCGAATCACACTGGTCGACACCACTTTTTTTCCCTCGGATTTTTTTGTGGTATCGAGTAGATGCGGCATCCTGATTACAGGGAAAAATACTGGATTATGGCTAACAGCTTTAGTTTTATTGCCAGATTTGAAATTAGAACACCAAAATGAGCTAGGAACAAAAAAAAAAGAAAAAAACAAAAGTATTTTTTTTGTCAACCAGTGTCAGCCTTTTCAACTTTTCAGATGTTTATTACTAGCTGCTGTGTGTTCTGGGAGTCACATTTTCTCTTATCTGAACTAAAACGTAACTGATAATAAAACGATTTCATGAATATACTTTGTATAGGTGTTCCATTCTCTAGTCTGCAATGTATTTTGCAATAAAATGTAATCACATTTTAGATGGCAAGATACGTATGGCTGGTATTGGCATACGATTTAAGATAGTTTCTGGCCATACGATCACACAGTTCTTATATTATGGTGATACGTGACGAACTGACATTATTAGATAATAGTTATTCAATGCTGACAGGAAGCTTCGCTCTTCAGTTCATCGACCTGGCCCTACGTATACTTCTATCCAGCGGAAGTACTTTTAAGGTGTCCAACTAAGTCAAGAAGCATCCGTCCGCATAAAGACCCTTCCACTGTGACATTTACAACTTACAATGCGATAACCACGATGGTAACAAAACAAATTGGGGTTATTTTACAAGTGTCTGACGAATGGTCACGTTGCGGTTGCATACATAGCGCATGCGCGCCAAGTTCACAACCCTCTATTGAGGTGGGTCTAACAAACCCCTCGGTGCATCGCATTTATCGTCCGACCGCCCGTGGAATGCTAATTAGAACAAAAGTATTATCATGCGTTGTTTTACTTACTTCTATTTCTATACTTGGTAACTGTTCATTCCACAAATCGATATTTATGTTTCAGTTCACATATTAAACCCAGATCTGCGCTAAACGATATTTTGTAAATCAATCTTTGTAGAAGTCAGAGACAAGAGGCGCCATCTACAGTTTCACTATTGTTACTTACAGCGTCGAGTGGGTTAGGAGCACTCGTATCGTACAAAGCATGCATTATAATGATACGCAGTCAAGTATAGTATGAACATTTGTGCGTTGCCACAGATGGCGTTAATGGTAACTGTCAATTAGCTTTGAAAATCAATCTGACTGACTGAACATTTTACATCAGTGTAGGTAGAGATAGAATTTTGGTAGTCAACATTGGCAGCAGGACCGCGCGGATTGGCGCTATAGAGCCTTTGCCCAGCAGTGGGTTGATCTGGGCTGAGTATGATGAGTCCAAATTGTTTATAGAACATGCATACGTGCATATGCCATAGAAGTAAAAAAGTTTTCTATTCTATTCATTTGAAGTCTGTGATTCTATTCCAATAAAACACAAGCACAATGTCCCTTTCTCAAATACGACATGAAGCAGAATATCGAAGTAAAATAAAAACTCTAACGCGTGACGGGCACTGAACGTGTTAAATTTCCAATTATGAATAGGCAAGCGTTTAGGTTAGAACAAAAACAATTGACAATGGTGATTCTTTTCAACAGCTTTCAACAGAAACCCATTTGTTCTTTGTTTTCACACGTCGTCGTGTGTTTCTAACGAAGTGAGAGTATAGTATTTACCCGCCAAATACAGAGAGAAACTTCTGAACGTAACATAATACTAGATATTTGATTATTCCGTCGTGCTTAAGTTTTGAGTACAATAATAAATTGAATTTTTTATAATATTTTTATCCAGTATTTATTTATTTGTTTTAGTGGTTTTATCCATCAACTAATTGAACTATTTCCAGAGAGCGGCGAAGATCAGTGGCATGATTCTCGCGCATTCGATTTACGATATCTACACCTATATCGAGTGATTTTGAATGGGAATCTGTCAATATCTACACCCTAAGTATATCGAGTGATTTCGTATGTGAATCTGTCAATATTGGTCTCGATATTTGTATATCGAAGGCGCGAGAATCGACCCGTAGGTCTTGATATCCGTATATCGAAGGCGCGAGAATCATGGCACTGGAGTCAGTTAAACTGTGCCTCTGTGACCCCGTTTGGGAAAAGGCGTACAGCTTTGTTGAATAAGATCAACCATAATTTTACTTTACACTTAAATATGTACACACAACTCAACCAAATTTGACTTTTCCAAAATTTTACATGTACATTTATTGAGAAAACACAAAGCTTGCAAGACAGATTTCCTGCTGTGTGTAGCTAACATAAATAAATAGAATGCTGAACCGCACACAAGTTGAAAGATCTTATAAAGACGTGTTCTCGCCAGAAATAAAACCGTAAACAAAATATAAAACGTGTATCATGAACATTACTGGAAATATTCTGTAAAATATGCTCCGTAGAAACTGAACGTATCTAGTACAAATGTAGCATCTGTAGAGTGGCGCCATATTTCACGTATTTGCTTTGTAAGTCTCTCTCTACCAAGACATAGGGACAACATGTAGGGCTGTAAGCTTCTGTAAGGTATTCATTACTTGTCTGTATCGCACCAACATTCTGAACTACATTCGGTAAAACGAAACATGTGTGTCGGCAAGCGTCGTCAGTCAGCTCCCGCTCCCGACATGAGTAATTCATTCGTCGTACTCGACTGGACAAGATTGTATGAGGTATCTACAGAAACATCACCTATTAGCAATTATTTTATGTATGAGAATCATTGAGTTTTTAAATCATGACGGATCGAGCACATTCATATTATGTGCGATAGATCGCCATGACATGAGTTAATTACTCAGAATACTTAGTTCCACAGATATTTCAAGGCATTATCGGAAAGCATTAGGTAGGTAAAGAGCTGATAAATAAGCAAACAAAGATAAAGGTATTTAGGTTAGTTATGGGTGGACGACAAGTGGCCACATTTACTTACGTAATATGAGTTGCTAAGGAAAACCACAAGCCTAATCGAAGTGACTAAAACCAAGTATGCGTTATTATTATGTACCTCATGGCGAGTTAACGACCAACGATTCTCTTATTAACCTGGACAAGTAAACCAAATGACCAATGTGTGACGACGCAGACGAGTGACGCTAGTCCAAGGGAGTCATTAAGCATTATCGAAATATAAATGGCCCGGTAGTGAGCCTAATTCCGTACGTCGAAGACGTGATTTATCACTCACTGGCTATTAGTTTACAATAGCGGGCGTGCTGGTAAACCAAACAGGCACGTGCGCAGGAACCATTGTTTCTAAAACAAACCGTTCGTGGTACCTAGCGAAAATGTGTCAGAAATAGAGACTGACACATTGGCTGGTCTCGCTACAACCGATTCAAAGAGGACTTGCCTGGGCAATCAAGTCGTCAATATACAACATGCTGTATATCGTCATGCTGCTTGGGAGATGAAAACGGCTAAAACGAAACAGGCAGGAAAATAGTTCGCCAAGAATGACGTATCCCAGCACAGCAAGATGTTTTTTTAAAGCGATAAGTACCTATTTAAAAGTATCCAGCGGGAAGTTTATTAGTAGGTATAGTTAGGATATGTGAGTTAACGTTGTTTGTAAAACAGATAAAGCTAATAATTATGTGAGCAGAGTACATTCCACCTCTCTGCAAGGTAATTAGGTAAATATATATTACATACAGTAGCTGGAGTTGGAGTAACCTACAATTTAATAAAATCTATCTATTTTCCGCCTGTGTATGTCGACATTCAATGTCCATGGCAAATCTGCACGTCGTCGCGTCGTAGGTACGAGTACACTGGTACTAGTTAGGTCAAATTAAGCAATAGTATTCAGTAATCACAATGGGTATTACGACACAGATAAATGAATGCGTCCCACAAGTGCAGCGAATGATGTACCGATAGAATCTCGAGATGCAATAATTGTATGATGAGATGATACTGCAAAGCAACGTACGCGGGCGTGATGGATTGAGTATGAATAGTTTTTGGTGTATTGCCACAGAAGAGATAATAGTACTTGCTTAATGATGATGCCCACGTTTCACGTTTAAGCAGGCTAGCTTAAAGTTATTTATTAGTAATACATGGCAGCAGCCAGAATAGGAGTCAAGTTGGATAAGATCCTGAATAACTATGATTGCTATTTCGATTCGGTGAAACTGTCCGAGCTCCTGAGTTCTTCTGACTTTAAATAGGTAGAATGTTAAGTGAGTTGGGTTACACCAAAGATAATTAATTTTGTTGATAAAAGTGATAAGATAACAGAAAAATGAGATGAGCGGCACTTAGTATGATTTTGAACCCACTTAATTATGATTCAAAGTTTATAAGTAGGAAGGGAGCTTCAAGCTTTCGTAGGAAAGTCGTCATAGGTACAATAAACTCAATAGTTGTCTATGCCACTCTGAATTTAAAACAAAATAGCGAATGTGAAATCAGGTACTGTATTACATTGTGTTAAGTTCCTAATGGACTAAGCTTGTCGAACATTAATAGTTTATTGTTTGTGGTCAATGGTGAGACCGTGAGGGGAATATGTCTAGGTAATCAGATGTAAGTACCTATGGTACTACCCCTATAACAATAGACAATATAATATACTAATGTCCTATGTATTCCATATGTTTGGCTATAGGCTAAGTGCTGAAACTAACTGTACGATAGGTATATAGTTTAACTAAGTTGCACCACATCTTATATCGGATAATCACATTAGCCGTTGATTTTCTAGACTTTATAAACGTAGAGAGTTCAATTTCCCTTTCCCTACTCTAGAACTCTACTCAGATGCATGGATATGCACAGGAGGGAAAAACATCTTACGAGGAGATGCCAGAACAAGCATAAGTTTTTTTGTAAAGGCTCACCTGTTCCGTACTCCCAGCCAATGGCCTGTATCGATTCATCACCGGCCTGTTCCTCGCTCTGTTCAGAGGCGACTCCGACACAGACGTCATACTGATACAAATCACTGGTATCCAACACACTGAGTCTGCCAGAACACAATTAACCAACTGTAATAGTCTATCAGTCCACAAGTAATGCTCTTCTCGCTCAACAAAGAAACATACTGTTGCAATTACAACGCCGCGAGCTACTGCAACCGAGATACCACATTTTTTACTCGACAAATCATATCCGGAGTGGCCAGTGACTACACGAATACCCCGAGCATACGTTGCATACGTAGTGAATCAAGCGATTACGCCGAAACAGAACTGATTGATAACCCAATTACTGGGAAGTTTATAAACGAGTGTGTAGCAAAACTAGCAAACAAGGGTGGCTGCAGTCTATTTGCGCACGAGAATAATACGTTCAGCAATCCCTGCCTCATTTACTGCCTCTTTTGCTAACCGAACCGACCGAAATAGTCATCGGCTCGACTATGGAATGGAATCCCAATACAGGAATGACAAATAGAGTTCTAACACAGATGTCAACGATCGCTCACGATTATTTTAATGTGGCACAGCACACCGAATGCAAAAGTCGACAATAAATTTAATAATAAACAACGATGCGCGCAATGTGCGGCGAATACGGCGAATATGACAATCGCGGTCGTCACCACAAGCTGAACTGAGTGGGTGAGACTCGGTGGTTGTGCGTGCCACCGCCGCACCATAGGGACTTGTCTATTGGTGTCATCAGCTCGATGGCCAGGCTACCTATACCCACCCGAGGGCCGAATAGCGGTCGGCAATACCCGCTCGAAATTCAAACGACGTAACGCATACGTGCTCTGTAGTGGCAAGTGGCCTGCACGACCTAATATTTAATACGCGCCATCAATTTATACTATCACAAAAGATATGACCTGGCTCTTAACTGTAGCAGGCATACGTGTCAGTAATAGCTCAAGTTAAATTGAGGTGTCGTGAAAGTGGTAACAGAAATGCATGTGTACAATTACACCTGTAGGTGCATGTATGTGGTGCTAGTCTCTATGTAGCGGTAGCGGCACCGGCACAGATATTCATACATACACCTCTATTTTGTTTTAATTATAATCATAATGGTAACCACAAACTACAGCCGATGAAGCCATAAATAAAAACTGCAAATAATTAAACATACATTTTACCTGTAAGCAGCACTAATTGGTCAAATTAACGATTCCAAACTTCTGCGTCAAACATAATGAAAATATGTACTCACCGCTGTTACACCGACGATTGACAAAGCCGCACATGAAACAAGGAATTATAGAAATTAATCAACTTTGTAAATTCTGCCTTATCACATTCTACCTTAGCACTATGCATCTGAACCGTTCGTTGAACCAAAAAAGCAACTGAATGGGTTTCAAAAAATAAACATAAAACATAAACATTTACATACAGGCACATACATTGCTTCTGGCCCCACACTAGGATACTCTAGATATGCGGGGGGGATGAGCTATAGTTTGCAAAAACATAGCTTGATCTCTGCGTCAGCTGTCACTTTGACATGTGTAGACCTGGAGATAGGCCGATATAAATTATTCCATTCCAACTTATGTTACCTACTGAATATTTCCAACAAACCAAACAAAAGGAATTTGTAACGTTTCTATTCTTGTAATAACCGGCCAAGTGCGAGTCGGACTCGCGCACGAAGGGTTCCGTAACATTATCTATAAAAAACCGCAAAAAAAAATATGTATGGTCGCCCCCCCTAAATATTAATTTAATTTTAATTTAATTATTTATTTTTTAAGTAAATAATATACTCAATGTATTGTGAACATTTTAAGCGTCTACCTGCTACCATTATCAATATAGAGCAAAAATTAGCAAAAAAAATCACGTTTGTTGTATGGGAGCCCCCCTTAATATTAAATTTCTTTTGATTTTTAGTATTTGTTGTTAAAGCGGCAACAGAAATACATCATCTGTGAAAATTTCAACTGTCTAGCTACCACGGTTCATGAGATACAGCCTGGTGACAGACAGACGGACAGACGGACGGACGGATGGACGGACGGACGGACGGACGGACAGACAGCGAAGTCTCAGTAATAGGGTCCCGTTTGGCACCCTTCGGGTACGGAACCCTAAAAATGGTTCACAGCCCAAATCATCATCATCAAAGTCTTCGCTTGAGCTTCTTCTCACACTATTAAATTATCAATATATTTCTTAAGTCAACATCGATAACTTGCCTTGTACTTACTATGAGTGTAAGACATCCTTTTTGCCAATAAAATATGATATTTGTCTCTGTACCTTCACCGTCGCAAAATACGGTACTTGATAGGCGTTGTCTTTGATGACATCTGCCACAAAGATCAAGCTATGTTTTATGGATGACTGCTCAGGATCGCCAAGAGTGGAAAAAAGAGGAGAGGCCTTTGCCCAGCAGTGGGACACCATTGTTGGCTCAAAATAATAATTTCAGCACTATAATAATAACCTATTTTTTTAGCAAACATAAGACCACAGGGAAGCCAGCAAGTGTTTAAATCCTCGGTGCTGTCGGAGATGCTCATGTCGAGTCAAGCTGTGGCCATGACCCACATCCGTGAACCGTTTACCACAGACCCCTTTCTCCACACTTAAGTTATTAGAAAAGTGATTGGAAATTATTACAACGAGCGGCTAACGCCACCGCGACATGATACACCGAAGAGAAATGTCCTAAGCATACCAATAAAAAACTTGTATTGCAGCCTCATAAATGAATCACCGGGTAAGTATGCTGCATTGTTTTCGAAGGCACGATTGTTTTCGCGGACTAAATACATCGTCAAGCAAACTAATAAAAACAAATAACACGGTGCGCACTGAACAATTAAAAACAAATCCAAAGCCATAGTTGATAGGATTTTTAAATGATAAATAATATGAGAAATAAATAAATAACCGGCCAAGTGCGAGTCGGACTCGCGCACGAAGGGTTCCGTACCATTATCTATAAAAAACCGCAAAAAAAAAAAATTTTTTGTTGGGGGAGCCCCCCTAAATATTTTTTTTTTTTTTAAGTAAATAATAATCAATATATTGTGAACATTTTAAGCGTCTACCTGCTACCATTATCAATATCGAGCAAAAATGAGCAAAAAAATCACGTTTGTTGTATGGGAGCCCCCCTTAATATTAAATTTCTTTTGATTTGTAGTATTTTTTGTTATAGCGGCAACAGAAATACATCATCTGTGAAAATTTCCCCTGTCTAGCTACCACGGTTCATGAGATACAGCCTGGTGACAGACAGACGGACGGACAGCGAAGCCTCAGTAATAGGGTCCCGTTTGGCACCCTTCGGGTACGGAACCCTAAAAAGCAAATAATTCATAAATCACGGCGCAATCATCATCATCATCATCAATCAGCCCACACCTACCCACTGCTGGGTATAGGCCTCTTCGCACGGCGCAATCACGGAAATGAATTTCCTATCAAAGGTTGCGAACATACAGGAGGCCAATTCTCGCCCATGCGGATTGAAAGCGTAGTTACGTCTACGCTTTCAATATCCAGGGGGCCAATTGCGGTAGAAACAACGTCTCAATGACAATAACGACGAAGGTAATTTTTAGGCATGAATTATTTCACATTTTTATTATAATTTTAAAGCCGATTAATGTCAAAGGTATTGCTAATAATGTTTTGCATACAAACCGTATTATCTGCAGGAATAAAGCCCCAGAACTCTCCCAATTATCAATAATCCTACTGCCGGTTTAACATAATTATATTAGCTTTGTTACTTTACTCGAATACTATAATGCACAAAAAAACAATATGTATAGAAAATGGAAAATACAAGTATCTATGCACAAAGGCGAGATAATCATCTCTTACAAGATGTTTCTTCCAGTAAACCTATACTATTCAATACAACTATGTATAGAAAAACATAAAACATAAACATTTACACATACAGACAGATACATTGCTTCTGGCCCCACACTAGGATCCACCCTGCGTCGTGTCGGACCCAGAAACAGCGACATCAGAAACATGTAAACATCCAAGAACTGGGGATTTTTTGTCCCCAGCCGGGATTCGAACCCGGGACGACCGGAAGTTTGGAATATAATTATAATAAGTATCCCCATCACAAGGTTTCGCTTGTCTTGCTAGAAGCGTAATAAATAGTAATAATTTAACATGACTCTATTACAAGCCTCAGTCATGCATGACGCAAATGAAACCAAGATTACCATTATGTCGACCATCTACTATGTCTACGAGCATATATTATGAAAATACATAACCATAAGTGCTATGTGCAACATATTCATTAACTAGTAAATTGGTACCTACATAGTTACTCTTTTAGCAGTTAGCTACTTGTTGCTGTTATTAATTTGGATAGCGTGAGCCTTGACAAAAGCGGAGTCGACATACTTGGCCAGTTTTTTTTACCTACATTCTATAGCTAGGTTAATGAACCTAGGAATGTTACAAAGCTAATCTACAAGGAACTATACGATGTTTTTAAACTTACATTATTGAGATGGTAAGAGTAGGAGTATGGATGATAAAATAATTAAGTGTTATCAATTTATTTATCACAGAAAAACGAATGGGCGGGCACCGGGATGTAAATAAAGAAATTATAATCTTACGCGTGAGGCACACAGTATCCATAGCTTCCATTGTGGGGGTCCAAATCTTTCAAAGTTTTAATCACACCAATTTGACAAAGTGCCGGCGCAGCAAGTCCACTACACAGTTATCATATCACTCAACAGTTTAAAATTGCTACCAACAATAGTATATATTCGATAAACAAACAAATCAGAGTATGGTAAACATTGAAGGCACTGACAGGCCGAGTTGTATCTAGATAGGTATTCGTGGCTAGACGGGTAAAGGCCGGCGTCAATGTGACGCGTTGTTTATGTGAGACGATGGTTGCTGGCAGAGCGATCCAGCCGCGAACACAGAGAGTGAAACTACACTGCACGGCACTGAGCGTATCACACAGGCCGTGTACGTCGCTACGGCAACCGTTCCCAGCAAATGCTCGAAATGCTATTTCAGTACCGCACAGGGAATTCGCAATCTAGCAGTTACCGGAGCGACCACCGGAGTGCGGTGCCCTCATAAGGTCAAGATAGCTGATACAATTTCGCTGACCACACGTATGCGACGTTTTTTAACACGGCAGCATTTATCACAGCAATATCACGAAGGTCGGATTCATGAGTGCAGTGCATGCAACTCAATTTATATGGTCAAATTAATGAGGATCTCATTCTAACATTTATGTATGCTGTTTGAGCATGACAGATTTGTTCAGTGGCGCCGGACTGGTAATTTGAATTTGTTTTTCGGTTATTTCAATATAGTAGTTTTAATAGGACTTAGGACCAGTGACCAGACGACGACGACGACCGTATGACGTGTAATGAATATTATCAATAAATGATGTCTATGTCTGTCTATGTCTATGTCAGAAGCAACGCCCTGCGCTATCATGGTGTAATCTGTAGGGATACGCTATCTCTTACTATCGCCACTTATCTGGGATATTATGATTACAGCAATTTAATTATTTGTGAATAAGTAGGTACCCATATACTGAAATGTAGCCAATAAACATGCTTTCAAATAGTGGAATGAAAGTAGCTTTCCAGATGTGCAGCTTACCATAAGGCACAGCTACACAATATAATTGGTTCAGAACAGAAGGCAGATGATAGGTCGGCCTCTTGTTTGGTTGCTGGGTACAGTCAACAGCATATTATCAAAGTAAATATCTGCACTGAACTAACCTTCATCTCAAGTGAATTAAAAGGAAAACCCAGTTAAAGTTAAAACCCAGATGGCACTTTGGTGACTGTACCTTGTTAACGTCGGTGTCAAGTACAGGGATTCGATTTTTGTGCTTTTTATTGCGATAAAGAACCATAAAATGTATTCTCTGATGACCGTGCGTGAGCTTCAAACTGATATTCGAAGGAGAAATGCGGAAGTAGCTGGAAAAAGGCTCATCTGGTAGAAAGGAAAACATGCAAAGAATTCGACGCTATGTTTCGCTAGCGGTTAATAATAGTAATAAATGTATCCCCTACTTTTACATCTGAAAGCACTGCATTCAGGTTGGAAAGTTTCAAAACTTTGTTTACAAAAAGCTACATACAGTTTGACAGTTCCCGTGTCATACTAAGGTACAATCGCGTTTGCGCCACCTAGCGTGAAAAAATTACAGTTTTCCACTCAATTAGAACAAGTGAATTTATTGTGACTTTAGAGACAATAATAATTACGTATGTAGAAGTTCCAGCTAATTTTATCTCTTAAACATTACCTAGCGTCACGCATTTTCCTATACAGGGTGGCAGACAGAGGTGGCACAATGGTGTCCAATTTTAGACTGTAATCATTACTAGAACATGGACCCTTACAAAGGCGAACCTGCACAAAATAAAAGTCGCACAAAGGGCCATGGAGCGTGCCATGTTAGACATCAAACTTCAGGATCGTATTCGAAATACAGAAATAAGACGTCGCACTAAGGTCGCCGACGTCGGCAAGCGAATCACGAGACTGAAGTGGGGGTGGGCAGGACACTTCGCACGGAGGGATGACGGAAGGTGGACCAAAGCGGTAACGGAGTGGCTACCCAGAACCGCAAAACGCCAAGTAGGCAGACCACCAGCCAGATGGACGGATGACATCACCGCCATAGTCGGCAGGCAGTGGATGCGGGAGGCACAGGACCGGAGCGGATGGCGTGGTAGAGAAGAGGCCTATACCCAGCAGTGGGTAGGTGTGGGCTGATTGATGATGATGATGATTCATTACTCCATTTTGCGTGACAGGGGGCCATTATCACTTATTCCCAGATTTATTCCCTTTTATGGCAGAACTTACTGGGTTCACTTAACATACGTACTAGTTACGTTGTGCCGCAAGATAAGAGTAAAGCTTGACTTGCCGTCCTACGTAGGTAGGTAGTACTACTAGGTACGAAGGGGCCATGAGAAGAGGTGTCGATTACTCTGAGGTTCCGCGCCGCGGCGGGGCGGCGGCGGCGGCGGCGGCGCGGCGTTGTCCTAGGCCCGGCCCGGGTTGAGGTTGCATGCATGGTGGGTGAACACGGCACAATGGAGACGCGACACCCAGAGCATAATGCTGGGATGGGATTCATGGGATAGCTGATTCAACTCTCACTCCGTAATACGAAAGTATTGTTTGGAGTAATTGCAATTTTTAGGGTTCCGTACCCGAAGGGTGCCAAACGGGACCCTATTACTGAGACTTCGCTGTCTGTCCGTCCGTCCGTCCGTCCGTCTGTCTGTCACCAAGCTGTATCTCATGAACCGTGGTAGCTAGACAGTTGAAATTTTCACAGATGATGTATTTCTGTTGCGGCTATAACAACAAATACTAATAACCGGCCAAGTGCGAGTAGGACTCGCGCACCAAGGGTTCCGATCACACTTGGAGAGCGTAACACGTGTAATTAGGTTTCCACATAAAAAACTAAAGTGTGATGTCATCCATGTAAACGAAATTGAATATTTTTTAGAAAGACAGAAATTTGCAGTTTTCAGATTTTTCCCTTTATTTGTGCTATAAGACCTTGCTTCGTGCCAAATTTCATGATTCTAGGTCAACGTAAAGTACCCTCTAGGTTTTGATTCCCTTGCGAATATCAGCAATTTCAGCAAAATTGAGACATATGCGGTATCTTTTGATTGCGTTGACCTTTAAGTTTAATTTTTTCACAACTTTAAGAGTTCACAGACTTAAGTAATCGATATTAATTTCAACTTAATACCTCCATGCGTTTCTGAGAAAAAGTCTTAACAGACGGTGAGACAGACAGACAGACAGACAGACAGAAATTTACAGTTTTCGGATTTCTTCCTTAACTTGTGCTATAAGACCTTCCTACATTCCAAATTTCATGACCCTAGGCCAACCGGAAGTACCCTATAGGTTTTGATTCCCTTGCGAGTTCCACGCGAGTTCATACAAATCCAGCAAAATTATGACATAATATCGCGGTATGTTTTGATTGCGTGGACCTAGAAGTTTAATTTATTCACAGCTCCAAGGGACCATAGACCTGAGTAATCGATATTAATTTCAACATTATACCTCCACGCGTTCCTGAGAAAAGGGGTCGTGACAGACGGACGGACAGACGGACGGACAGACAGACAGACAGACAGACAGACAGACAGACGGACAACATAGTGATCCTATAAGGGTTCCTTTTTTCCTTTTAAGGATCGGAACCCCAAAAATCAAAAGAAATTTAATAAAGGGGGCTCCCATACAGCAAACGTGATTTTTTTACTCATTTTTGCTCGATATTGATAATGATAGCAGGTAGACGCTTAAAATGTTCACAATATATTGAGTATATTATTTACTTAAAAAATAAATAATTAAATTAAAATTCTGGTCTCCTCTTCAACCAATTTAAAAATATTTTTAAGTAATTTGAATAAGAACCTTGGTATACGACCAGGAACCTGCGTAAACACTGTATTAATCCGATTAACAGTCTAAATGCTTTGAACTAGTTCTCAAATTCAAATCATTTTTGTACCTATTACGTTTGTACGGCAAATTCACGCGGTCGCCGGTCTCTTAAGAAACACGCGGTCCGAACTAACAACAGCAACAATAGACGTGCGAGCGAGAAGGTTGGAAGTTATGGCACATACGGTTATTTGTGGATATTCCAATGAGTTGATTTTAAGCAGCCTCATACTTTTGCCTGATTTCACCAACAGTTAGGGGTCACTTAGCTCTTGTCTTAGCTATCTAGCAACTGTTTCGGAGGCCGGCCCCTTAAATTTAGGGGGTCCCCTAGTAACCTAGATGAACCTTAAACTTAGGTCAAAGCGAAACAACCGGTAGGTGGCCCCTGAAAGGAAATAAAGTGTCCCCTAAAGATAGGGATTGTTGTTGAAATCGGCCATTAGAGTCTTATATCACCATGGAGAGTAGAGAGTAAGAAAATCATGCAGCCTAGAATTAAAAATAACTATAGGTAAGTACCTACCTAAATAACTATAGGTAAGTACCTATGTACTAAAATAGGATCAGTTTATAAAATCCTTCCATGCATGTTATTTATTGTGTGCAATAAAGTATAAATGAAATTAAATTAAAGTATAATCTAATCAGTAGTGGATCAGAGTGATTTGACAGGTCGAGTGATACCCGTTTTTGCCGAAAAACAGATATACACAAGAGCACTTCCTCTCTCTTTCGCGATAGATATTGTATGTACGTATTTATGTTAATTATGTATATATGTAGTTAGGGTATTTATTTGCATATTGTGTAATTATTTAGTAATTTGGTATACTTATTATATTATGTTTGAAGTATATTTATTTAGTCATTTATTGTGCACTGACTTCCCTCTCTGTATCTGTTTTTTTCCTGTCATGCCTAGGTTTTCTGGAAGAAATCTCTTTTTAGAGATAAGCTCGCCTTTTTACATACCTTTTTGTAAATGTTACGTGTTTTTTATGTTTAGGTACAATAAAGTATAAATGAAATGAAATGAAAATATATCTAGTGTTTTGGCGAAAAACAAATACCTAGTGTTGTGCCAAAAAAATCAAGAGCATTCATTCAGTTAATGATTGTTTGTCTATTTTATTGTTGAAGTAATTTGTAAAGCCCTATTAGATGCTACAATATTATACAATGCATAGTATGCCTTACTAATGTCTACTCCTATTCCTCCGAGTCTACTCCAGATTCAGACCAATTGACTTTGTAAGTAAAAAAAGAAAAAGAGGTTCAAACATTTTTGTATGAAGCCTGGGATATGAGGTACTTGCATACCCTAATATTTAGTTTCTTCGTGTACAGTTTGATTATGTAAATAAACGGCTGAATTACATATTCAAACTCAAACGAAAAATGCGAAATTTAAGGAAATTTCAACTATAGGTATCCAAGAAAGGTTTGACGTTCTTTATCCAAAGTCAACCCGTGTAGATAGCCTGTACTGTAACCAGTTTGGGTGGTAATTAGTGTTTTTAAATCTCCCCCCGTTAGCAAAACTGTGAAATAAGTAATTAACTTATTCATTCATTTAGCTGTTTTATTTCATTCATTTAATTGGTTCAATAATACACGTCACTATGATTCAGAAGCAAGCAACATTATTTTGTTAGGTGACATTTCAACCTGCCAAATCACTTTGATCAATTACCGAATAGGGTATAAATGCCTTACTAAATATAAAAAAAATTAAGTCAATATGTTAGCTAAAGGGAAAATTTTCTTCTTTATGTTGGACTAGGTAAATACTAAACTCTACACAAGTTTTATCGAACTAAAGTAGTTAGACCCAGTAAGAATGTATTTATCAGGGTTTAACTACCACAACAACAAATTCATACTTATGTTACCGACTATACAAATACGTCTAAATCCACAAGACTCAGAGAGTGAGATCAAATACAACAAGTGTTGTTGGCTTACCGAAACTAGCTGCCTGATTATCTGGAAATTTAAAAAAAGCAGACATACAAATTAAACACCTATTATAAAGGCTGGGATTTTCATAAATAACCACGATTGTTTACAACATGGTTATTTAGAACATAGGTATAGATTGTGGTTGAGCAGGTAAAATTTGCATCGCATCGCCTAAATGCAGCGCATCTTTATCACATTTCACTGTAAGTTTCGGTAAATCAGAACAGATAGCCTGTCTGGTTGAAGATAAAACTTCTATGTTTAGGATCCAAACAAACCCACAGTGATACAATATTTTGGAACATGTCTAACTCGGCAAAAAGACAAACCTGTAAAGCCAAACGTATTGGCGCCAACCAGCAATGAATCTGAGGTATAGGATAATATAAACTTAACACCAAATTACCTGATCTCTGCATGGTGAAGAGCCGTTGTAGTTTTTTATTCAAATAAAGTCATGTCTTGAAACGAAAACACTATTTTACTTCAACTAAACTGTCAACAGCTCAAACCCGCCCTTGGTTGGACCGAAATTGATTTTTGAAAATAGTTGCCATATCTAAAATAACGGTTGGTTATGAAAAGCACCTACTACATAATCTGTGACGAAAAGTACCTACAAAAGCTGTCAAACCAAAAACAAACAAATTTCTAAATAACGGCAATCGTTATTTTCTTCGGCGTTCGCATCGATGAACAATCAAAAACTCGTGCTCGAGTAATTTAGTTACATTTCCGGTTGTTACCAATATTCAGTAAAAGAAAACGGAAACGGAAACCCTCTTTTGAAGTTTGAATGGCCTCCTTGATAAAGCTGCATTAGAGCTGCATCTGTACCACAGACTAATTTTAAGTAGTACTATACTCTGCACTACACGTTCGGTTCGGCAGGGTTCGGCCAACGCGCACGGCCAACGCGCTGGCCGAACGTGTAAAGGCCCTATTTGCCTAGTTTGTGGGTTGGCCTGCTTTAGTTAGTTAGGTATGTTTCTGTCTGTCTGAGGGTTGGTTGGCCACGGGCATGCAGCCAAATTTTTCGAAGTTTGTATTGAGATGAGATACACAGCAAATATATTTTTTAGATTATTCATTCTCTTGCTTTTAAAGTTAGAGGGAGGCGGAAACTTTTTTTTTTCATAATTCATAATTTCACACAGACATTTTTTCCACTTTGTAAGGGTCTCTCTCTTTAACGATTAACTTTGAGGAAAAATGGTTTTAGCAACCTCAACTTCATTTTCAAAGACTATAGACATCCCACACATATAGGTTTGATGTTTTTTTTGTGTCAGTATTTTTTTTATTTTTTTTTTATTAAGTGTAGCACGTCACTATTTGCCAATTAAGTATGTTAATGTCTCTATACATTTTACCGTCGAAAAATACGATACTTCATAGGCGTGTTTTGACACTGACAGCTGTCAGAGATCATCCTATGTTGGATAGGGTATAATTGTCTCTATACATTTTACTGTCGAAATATACGATATTTCATAGGCGTGTTTTGACACTAACAGCTGTCAGAGATCATCCTATTGGGCCTATTAGACTACGCTGTCGGCAGGGCCCTGTCTGACTCACTGTCTCTTTCTAGTCGTTCCATCAGAGCGAGACGTCTATACAAATCGTGCTCTGCCGACAGCGTAGTCTAATAGGCCCTATAGGATGATCTCTGACAGCTGTCAGTGTCAAAACACGTAATAATTTATTATGTTAGATAAGGTATAAAGAAAGCATAGATAGAGATAGAGGACACTTACACTACGTTTCGTACCACGCAGAGTCATACTTTATACTTACATACATACACTTGATTCATAAAATGACAAGCCCTTGAAGCAAACAAAGTTGCCGCGATCAAATGTCATGGTCATACTACCAGCGAAGCATGGAGGTAAAGAACAAAATATAATAAGCAGTTTTTAAGATAAAACATTCATACAAACACTATGAAAAACAAAGTTACAACACAAAAATCCAGTCTTATAATTACTTGCTGCTACGGAATCCTTCATAGGCGAGTCCGACTCGCACTTAGCCACTTTTTTCCTTACAAAACTATTAAATCTGTTGATATGTAACGGTTATCGGAGTGTACGGTTGACGTAAGCGCTTATTACATTACTCTGTCGGCAGGGCACGATTTGTATAGACGTCTCACTCTGATGAAACGACTAGAAAGAGACAGTGAATCAGACAGGCAGGGCCCTGCCGACAGCGTAGTCTAATAGGCCCAGTAATTCGGGCAACACAGGTTGGCAACACTGCTGACAGCTGACGTGACCCGCCCGACCGAGACACGTCCAACCGTCCAACCCAACCAAACCCTCCCCGAACCCGAAGAACCAAGAACCGGAAAGAGAGTACTAGTAGTTTATACTCTATCTACGCCAAGAACACACAACAACAACAACAGTCAACACCACGTCAACCTTTATTTAGCTCAGAACAATAAGTTATTGTTCTGAGACCTTTAGTTATTGTTCTGTCTGAGACGTCAACACACAAAGGCACAGAATAAGTAATAGTACTAGCGTACAGAAGGATCACTCCTGATTCCTGAACAAAAGACAAGTTTAGGTATAAAAATTTGCCTACTCTAACGACCTTCACCTGATTGCACGCGAAATTGAAATTTATCGCGTAGCGCGAGCTTTCATATTCCGTTGCGCCCCGCCGACTCGAAACCGGCATCGCTGCAGAAACTCAGGGTTGCAACTCGCCGATATAATTAAGTACAGTACAGACCTATTTAGATAAATCAATAAGATAATGATATTCAAAGAACCACCCATAAATTACGTCTTACTTTTAGCTATCTACTAGGTACCTATATAGGTACTGATTTTTGTATTTTTTGTTCCTAATCTGCTAAATCATTCATTATTATTACCTGTTTTTTATTTTGGTTTCGTTTATGTTTGTGAAGAATGCATTTATCGTGATTTAGACCAATAATGGATTATAAGGTTATCTCTGCTACAATCATCATTCACATCACAACAGTTCACAATTAACACTAGTTATAGATCGAAATAAACAAAAGAGAACGACTACCGCCGCGCGCCGTGTACGCGCGGCGACGACACGTACACCACTTAGTCTAAGAGTTGGTAGCAAATTTAGTCTCATCGCCAAAGGAGTGTCTCGTAGAGAGAGAAAAAACTTACTATAATAAAAAAAATAAACTCGAACTCGACCTTAAATCAATTTTATTTTATTGCAAATTGTAAAAGAATGTGTATTAAACAAACTGACATATCTATATCTATACATTTAATAAAACTGTAAAGAGGCCAACTCTGTACATTCACTGCCACTCAACCAATTTCTTAAACCTTTGTTCCACTTCGTCGTCTGAATCAAAAAGCAACGATGTATTTTGCGCCGGGAGTCTCCGCTGGTCCGGGCGCGGGACAGCCTCAACGCACTGTTGGTAGCAGCGCCACTGAATGATCTGTTTGGCGATGCATGGAGGGATATTGTGCGAGAATGTGGCAGGTTCTGTGAGATAATTGGATGATAGTGTTGTCATGTAATTATTATCCCAAATTACTAATGGACATAATGTTATTTAATAATCGAATGTATGTAATTGTAATTGTGTTTAATGTAATCTATTTTATAGTTTGGATACTTTGTACGACGAATTGGATTTTTCTGTCATGTTGTACGAATTTACTTTAAATAAATAAATAAAATAATTTTTTTGCTTCTATATCTTTCTGAATTTTCAAAAATTCTTGTTCTAATCGTCTGCGCTTTCATTTAACATTCTCAATCTTTTTTTAGTTTCCTTTTCCGTGGGGTTTTTGCAGACAAGGCTGCTGTTGTTTGAGTATTTTTATTCAGAGTTTCATTCAAATCTGTCTGAGTTGAAGTAGAAGCCATTGACTTCTTTTTATTTTTTTTATTGCATAATATGCATACTTTTGTTTCAGATTTTGAGGTGTTTGTAGTTGGTTCAGTATTATTAATAATGGGGTGTGATATTTTAGATGGTTCTATTGATTCCTGTCTCAACTTATGGGATGACTGATCTTTGTTCATATTTGGTTTGGCAACCACAAATTCTGGGAATGAGTTATGTTCTTGGGTTTTTGTCTGGGATTGGGTGTGGCTAAAGGTAGACACTGTAGCCGATGACTGCGGACGAGCTTGAGTAGATGTGCGTTTAATTGTTAGAAGTAAATCACGAGCGTCTGATGGAATATTTTTAAAAGGTAATAATTTAGTAGGTACTGCATCATTTTTAAGTCGCTTAGAAATATTCGTTATAAATTCAGAATCATCAAAATGCACAGAGCAAACGAAGATGTTTTTCGTCTTGTTGAATTTTTTGTCTTCGAGTAAGTCTTCTCTGTCGATTCTTGTTAGCCATTCTCGCCGTCTGAAATTAAACATAATGGCAGCTTAAAAATAGGTCAAGGTAATGAAATATATACATCTACTGATTACATATACTAATTTACCGCCGAACCGAAAAGCCATATTTATTAAAATGTGTGCGTAATAACCTGCTGTCGAAAGACTTTCATTACAAAGAAAACTCAATTTCTTGGGATTATATTAAAGAACTGCATGAACGACAAAAAAATATTGATACCCAAAATTATTATACAAACGCTCATGTAGAACCGAACTACTTTCAAAGAATGAGAGTAAATATGCTGCCCACATTTTAAGTAACACAGTGTGTACTGCGCTGTTTGGTAAAATTGTTGAAGAGGCCAGAGGAACGGAAAAAATATTAAAATAATGGATGACCTATAGGTGTGCTAAATTCTTCAAAAATAAAATCTGCCAAAAAATATACGTGTGCCTTCAAAATGTATACAGAAAAGAAATCCGTTTTACAAGGAACTCGACATATTTTGCAATATTATTTGCTCTTAGACTACGTGGTGAATGACAAAGTAATGAAAAATCACAGAAGAGATAATAGTACTCCGTACAGAACGGCCACTCCCTTCCCCGCGCTGATTCATATACCGCACCCCACCCCTGGCGTCAAACGATTGGACGAAGGATCAGTAGACAGGGCTGAACGCCGGACGAGTGTCGACGCGTATACTTTAATATTGGCGCATTTGCCGCGCCACCAGCCCTAGCAAAGTTTACGCACACATTTGCACGTATACAAACATCATTTGGTTATGTAGTAGTGTAGCAGCATCGACACAGCGACTCATACTGAAGATCGAGATTTTTTTTTTTTTTTTTTTTTTTTTTTTTTTTTTTTTTTTTTTTTTTTTTTTTTTTTTTCGTGTGTGAGGGGATAAAAAAAATGGTTTAACCATGCCCGGGAGTCAGACCTCCCTGCTATGCCCGGTTCTCTACACACAAGATCCGGATGAGGTCTCCGCCGTGAGGCAGAGACTACATTGAGCGGAGAGCTTATGTGTAGCATACGGACTAAAAAAACCCCAATGTGCGTGAGTAGTTATGTGTTCATTTTACTACTAACCATGACCTCGATAGTCGCAGAGGGCGTTCTACCTACAAGTTTGTATAAATATGTTTATATAATATATATTGGGAATAATATATATTGGGGGTGAAGATCGAGAGGCGCGGCCCGGTTTATTATATGGTGTGAGACAGCCTATCATGCATTCCACTCGCACCCTCCGCACATCGTAATCCTCTTGCGCGATCCTTACAGGGTCAGCTATTTTGTATATATTGTATTATAATATTAAATAAACTGTCTCAGTTCGCAAATAGCAAAGCATTGTTTTTACTTATCAGCTACAGCATTCCTGCCTCAACAGTGGTGACCCCGACTTTGATTAAAAACACGCAACAACAAGTACGCAAAATGGCCAATCAGGATCAAACCCAAGGATCTTCAACCGATTACAAAGAACTCTCCGGCATATCAGTGAATATGAGAATACCACCCATCTGGCGTGATAGACTTCGCCTTTGGTTCGCCCAGTTCGAGTCAATCGTCTCTTCTCACAAAAAAGGAGACAAGGCTATGTATGACCTCGTAGTCGGACAGCTGGAGCGCCAGGACATCGATGAAATATGCGACATTATGTTAGACCCACCGGAAAACAACAAGTATCCAGCAATTAAGAAGCGCTTATTAGAAGTCTACGAGGATTCAGAGCAGCGCCGAATCCAAAGATTATTTTCTGAAATGGAGCTCGGTGACAACAAACCCTCCCAGCTACTGCGGCGCATGCAGTCTCTCGCCGGCAACAGCATTCCCGAGTCAACGCTACGCATTATGTGGACCAATCACCTGCCTCAGTCAGCACAAGCCGCGCTAACGATTAGCGAAACAATAGCCAAGAAAACGGATCTGAACGAACTCGCACTTGTCGCAGATAGAATATTGGAACAAACCAACGTTTGCTCAGCCGCACGCTCCGTTTCAATTGCCGCCGTCGACCACCAACAACCATCCACGTCATCCAGTCCGCAGAAAAGTGCTGAAAATCATGAAGAAATGACCATACACGAAAAAATTGACATGCTTGTCTACGAAATCGCGGAATTGAAAGCACAGCGACGAGACGACCAACGCAGAGCACAGTTCCGCCGTGACTGGCGCGGGCGCAGTGAGCGCACTGGCAGCGGCAACGCACGAAGACCGCACCTCTCTCACTCCAGCGCACCTCACATGTACTCGCAACAGGTCCCGCTTACCGCCGCCAATGATACCTGCTACTATCATCGTCGCTATGGAAGGAATGCGCAGAGATGCACACGGCCATGCAAGTTTGATCATAACAACTTTACTTCGCCGTCGGAAAACTAAATACAGCGTTGGCTGAGACGGCAACCGGCGCTTGGAATAATTCACACCGTCTATTCGTCTACGACAAGCAGTCAAAGCTATCGTTTCTGATCGACACCGGTGCAAATATTTCCGTCATTCCCAAACAAAAGGGAAGACGTGCGGAACCAACGAAACTATCATTGTATGCAGCCAACAATACCGTCATACCAACATATGGCGAGAAAACATTGGACCTGGACCTCAGCTTAGGAAGACCCTACCGATGGAAGTTTGTCATTGCAGCAGTCAGTAAGCCAATACTAGGCGCTGATTTCTTACAACATCATCAACTTCTCGTCGACATCGCCGGTCGATCACTGATCGATAAAGTCACCAATCTTTCCATCAAAGCACCGTTATGCAGTTCACCGGTGCCTACAATTCGCACCATTGACATCGGACAAAAGTACCACGACATTTTGGCAGAATTCCCAGACGTCACACGATTATCATCAATGAAGGAGTGTCCCAAGCATGACGTGGAACATCACATCGAAACCACGGGTCCACCTATATATTCAAAGGCGCGGCCAATTCCTCCGCATCGCTATCATGCAGTCAAGAAAGAATTCGAAGACATGATGCAGCAGGGCCTATGCCGTCCCAGCAAAAGCCCTTGGTCGACGCCTCTTCACGTTGTACCCAAGAAGAATGGAGACCTTCGAGTTTGCGGAGACTACAGAAGGCTTAACTCCGTCACAAGACCAGACCGGTACCCAATACCGAGACTGAAAGATTTCACCTATCAACTCAGCGGGAAGGAAATATTTTCAACGTTGGATTTGAACCGGGCGTACCAGCAACTGCCAGTCTTAGAAGCCGATATTGAGAAAACAGCCATTATTACGCCTTTCGGTTTGTTTGAGTTCCCAAGAATGTGCCCAGGACTCAAGAACGCGGGCCAAACCTTTCAACGGTTCATCCATCGAGTACTTCAAGGCCTTGACTATGCGTTTCCATTCGTGGATGACGTCATACTCGCTTCTACTACGGAAGAGGAACACGCTAGACACCTCCGCGCAGTTTTACAACGATTGAACGAGTTCGGCATCACTATTAACGCGTCGAAATGCGTACTTGGACAAGAAGAAGTTAAATTTCTTGGTTACTCAGTATCCAAGGATGGCATCAAACCACTCGAAGAGAAAGCTCAAGCTATCGTCACGTTCCCGAAACCGACAACAATACAAGAATTGCGAAGATTTCTCGGCATGCTAAATTTTTACCGAGAAAACATTCCAAAGGCCGCGGAAATACAAGCGCCACTGAATGCTTACCTTCACAACTCTAAGAAGAATGACAAAAGCAAAATCGTATGGAACGACGAAGCAGAAAAAGCATTCAACTCGAGCAAAGACTGCATACGTAACGCAGCTTTGCTCGCACATCCGTCTGCCTCCGCCCCCCTCGCCCTCATGTGTGACGCATCCGACTCGAGCGCAGGAGCGGTACTACAACAGCGAGTAAACAACGCCTGGCAACCACTCGGCTACTTTTCCAAGAAGTTTTCGCCTACACAGCAGCGATACAGCACATACGATCGCGAGCTGTTGTCTATCTACATGGCACTGAAACACTTCAGGAAGATGTTCGAAGGGCAACATCTCACCGTATTCACCGACCATAAACCGCTGACCTATGCGATCAACAAGCCGCCGTCCGACAACGACACGCCCCGACGAACGCGTCAACTACTTTTCATCAGCGAGTTTACAACAGATGTACGACACATCAGCGGGCAAGATAACGTCGTCGCAGATGCTCTGTCACGCATAGAAGCTATCACATGCCCCGCCCCCATCGACTACAGGGAGCTCGCCGCTGCACAAGAGACGGACACACAAATTAAACCGCTACTGCTACAAAGAAATTTGCAACTAAAGAAGATGAATATACCTAACTCAAACGAGATGATTTACTGCGAGATATCTACATCACACGTTCGACCTTACCTCCCTGAAGACTTTCGTCGCATCGCATTTAACGCCGTGCACAACATAAGCCACCCAGGCATTAGAACCACGCGCAAGCTCATGCAAGAGAAATACTTCTGGCCTTCCATGAACACGGACATCGGCAACTGGGCCAAAACATGTACTTCGTGTCAACAAGCCAAGATTCAAAGACACACATCGAGCAACATAGCGACCTTTCCTCCGTGCGACCGTTTCGAGCATATCCACGTTGACATTGTTGGGCCGCTATGCACGACAGCGCAAGGGCATCGCTATCTCGTCACTATAATCGACCGCAAGACTCGATGGCCTGAAGCCTTACCCGTGCAAGAAATAACCGCCGAAACTATAGCGAGGACTGTTTACGAGGGATGGATAAGCCGCTTCGGATGTCCGGCCAGCCTCACCAGCGACCAAGGCCGCCAATTTGAAAGTCAACTTTTCTCTGCACTGGCGAAATTACTCGGCATTGAGAAAATACGAACTACTGCATACCATCCACAAAGTAACGGGATAGTAGAACGCTGGCATCGCTCACTCAAAGCAGCGCTTATGGCCCGTTTAGAAAACATCAACAAGTGGACAGACGAACTACCTACTGTTCTATTGGGGCTACGAGCAGCGACGCGACCGGACACGGGAACAAGCGCAGCTCAACTTACATACGGGCGCGCACTTCGCCTGCCAGGCGATTTCATCGCATCTCCAGCAAGAGGGGTGTCAACGCGGCCAATGGAAATGACTCACAACTTCGTCAATCAGCTGGCGCAACAGATCAATGACCTCCGTCCGGTAGAACGTAAACAAAGCAGACAACGTACGATTTTCGTGCACAAGGACTTGCACACATGTGAATACGTCTTCATGCGTGTTGACGCTGTACGAAGACCTCTGCAGGCACCCTACGAAGGACCCTATCCGGTGTTACAAAGATGCGACAAGTACTTTTTACTACAATTGCCGGGTCGACAAGTCAACGTGTCCATCGATCGCCTCAAACCAGCTTACACTATGAGCGAAGAGTCGTCTGAGGAAAACATAGAACGGAGGACAAGATCAGGACGTGTTGTTAGACCTCCCGTACGCTTCGCTTGAGGGGGAGCACTGTAGCAGCATCGACACAGCGACTCATACTGAAGATCGAGAGGCGCGGCCCGGTTTATTATATGGTGTGAGACAGCCTATCATGCATTCCACTCGCACCCTCCGCACATCGTAATCCTCTTGCGCGATCCTTACAGGGTCAGCTATTTTGTATATATTGTATTATAATATTAAATAAACTGTCTCAGTTCGCAAATAGCAAAGCATTGTTTTTACTTATCAGCTACAGCATTCCTGCCTCAACAGTAGTAATAGGTGATTATTTTACGAGCGTTCTATGGAGTGTCCGAGGTGTGGAAAAATGCATTTGTTGAAGGTGAGAAGAAGAAAACAAATAGTTACTATAGCCAGGCCTCCGTCACTGAATGTACTCATACTACTAAGTCCATGACTCGCGCGCTATAATTACCTACCGCCCGCCCGAGCTCTCGGAGCTCAGGGCTATGGCCCTGCGCTCAACGTCAGTATGGTTGTCGCAAGCCAAGCGCACGCACGTTTTGAACTGTGTTCGTATCGTACGAGTATCTGCGATGTCTGCCAGCCCTGCGATTAGTGTGAGATCGCGCGGTGCGAGGCGATCACAACTGTACGCTTGAGCATTTAGGCACATTTTAGCATGCAGCGGTTGCTGACGCGACGGAGTAGGCTATTATAACAGTAGGTATTGGAAATTTCCTACTGAGTGAAGTATCTGTTACGTAGTAACTATTTAGTAATGTGCTATAGCTCTTGGACTATAACATTCACCGTTTATCTTGATCGGAAATCTTAATTCTGCCAAAAATATTATACTCCTAGGTACCTACCTTCTTTTAAATGTTAAATTGTTAGCTTAAAAAAAACTCATGATACCTTTTTGTTTTTTATTATGTTTTATAATGGGTTTCATTGGTAAGTACAGAAAACAATAGATACCTATTAAAAAAAAAAATAAGTAAACACGCGAAAATGTATTCAATGCCAAGGTAGGTAGGTACATACATGAAATACATGATTGAAGGCTGCGGAAAAAAAAAATTGGTTGCCTGTAAAGTCGGTATACGGGCGAAAGTTTTACGTGACAACGACTTTGAGTGGTGAAATAATTTTTTATCACACCTGCTCTGAAAATACATACTAATTATACCAATTAGAGGGAAGAAACGCCTTTATCCCGCCCTTCAAATCCTTTCATCCCAAGGTATGGAAGTTTGTATGAAAATCCTTCCGACCCAAGGGTGGGAAGTATGTATGAAATTCCATTACATACCCGGTTTTTTTTTTTTTTTTATTTGTCAGCAGTCATACTGCAAAGAGACTTTAACTGTCTACTAATTAAATTTCAAGTAAATTGTTACTGGCCACATACAGTTTTTTTTTTACCAGTTACCAACCTCCTTGGTGCATACAGAAAATTAAACGAAATTATTTTTGTATATAAAACGCGCGGAATCACGGAAGAAGTGGCTGCATGACCTTATGATCTTAGCCTACTCCAGAAACGGGCGAATAAAAAAAGGAAAAGCCCGCGCATTTTCGCAAAAACTTCGAGCAATACATTTTCAGAAAATGAAGTCGTTTTCTTTTCCTTTTGCCAACGTATGAAATTTTCATAAGTACTGCAGATTTCTATGCATTTATGTCTATAATTTTCCTCGTAGGTGTAATAAAAAACACTATACATACCTCAGGATAAAGTACAGTTCCATACCTCAAATGGTTTGCGCCCCTCGCAAGCTCGTGGCGCAAATGCCATAATCTCGGTATGGAACTGTCACTTTCTTCCCTCTGAAGTAATGTACTATTAATGTGAATATTCATTCGTATAGTAGGAAGAAGGATGAAATAATAGTACCTAACAATTTAAAACATTTATTTATACAAAGAATTATATTTACTGGGTTATCATGTCTAAGCGCCTGCGTCAGATAGTTTTATGTCTGTCTCTCTCGCTCTTAGGCGGGCTAACCATGCCCGAGTGGAAGGGACGCGTGCCTCTCACTCGCTCTCATTGTGAGCGCATAACGTGAGCGGAGCGTAACGCAGTTTCTTGAAGTGTCACCCGGCAAACCAATTTATAAGACGTTGTCACGTCAAAAATATGAATTGAGATGTGCAATATGAAAACGATTAAGTATGATGAATATTATTACTATTATAACGTTATTTTATTTACTGCCTAATATTTATTACATAATATTTATAATATTAACGTAATATTATAACTAAATAGGTACAACAAAATGCTTACCTTTCAACATCTTTCGGAACAGAAAAAAATGATAGCTCCGAATCCTGTTTCCATTTATTTAAGCACCCATAAACAGAGCAGTACTTTTTATATTGACCAGTATATTTAGTTTTAGTCTTCATCATTATTTTATTAAAAGAATTAAAGGAAAAATATTTAACAAATCACTGGCACAATGATTAGAGGCGCAATGCGTCGAGCGTATCAGCTGATGAGCTGAGTGACAACCGACTGCCATTGAGCTACCGGTAGGCGGGCCGGGCCGATCATCATACCTACTGCGGAATGAACCAGGAGGCCTAGTATCCCTATATAGTCTGTGACCAGGCCTGACAAAGGTCACATCTAGAGATGGGCAGAGGGTTTAAACCCAACTGGGCGGAAAGGGCATAAACTGGGCAAATAGGGCAAAAACGAATTTATGCCCAAATAAATGCCCAGTTACAGGGCAGAAACCATAATTTCACAAAACTTTGAATTATCAAGACGTAATCGTTAAATAGTGATAAGGTTTACGTATTTATACCAAAATATATTATTTAGGAATAAAGTGTTGCCCAATTTTTTTTATTTGTACGATTTTATTAAATAAAACAGGTACCTATTCAAGTAATAGTGTAACTTACTGTAATTTTCTATATTTATACGTCATCTATAATATCACTAATTCTTTATTTATTATGTGCATCGGTCATTCATACATAATGAGCGCAAAACTGCCAATTTCTCACGCTAGGTGGCGCATCTGGGACGACACCCTAAAATTTGACGGAAACTATCAAATTGTATCTAGTTTTTTGTAAAAGAAGTTTTGAAACTTTTCAACAGTAACTACCTCAATGCAGTGCTTATAATTGTAATAAATTAAAATTAATTTTCTTCTTTTTAGGGAATGAAATAAAAGCTTAATTTAAAAATGTTTTTTTTTTTACTTTTTATTTATTTTTAACTTTTTAGTCTTTATCATGAAAGGACAAAACATTTTATCTACAAGTGAGTGTGAGTGTTTGTCAAGATGAATCAAATGAGCCCAAACACAATAGGATTGCGCCGTTTAGTAACAGAGTTCCCATGGCCAATTGGCCACCTTCCGGCTCCAGCATCGTACTTGTCAAGACAAATCAAATGAGCCCAACCATAATTTCATACTTCATTATTTCTTTACATCATCCTAGCTCAAGAAAAGGAGGTTTTGTTGCTGTCAAAAGAGTCCGTGAAAGTTCGCGTTTCCGAAGCCGGGCAATGAACACTAGAAATCGTTCCATTTTCAAGCTCATTACACATCTGATGTATAAATGGTTCATGTCATGACGACTACCACTCACTATGCTTGACAGTGTGGCGATACGTACGACTTAGTGACGTATGACTGGCTGAACTGGAAGCGGCGGAGAAATTATCGGCGCTGAAAAAGAGCTGGAGCTAGAAGCCGAACTCGTGAAGAAGCGACTAGCTGTTCAAGTCTCCGCGATACAAGACGTCCAGAAGAGTCTTCATGGGGACCCTATTCCGCCCGCTGCCCGACGACAATGGATAGACGACTGGCTGTTGACAACGCCTCTCAACGAACGACGAGAGGAAGCGGTCGCCACGGAACGAATGCGACCAAGGCAGCTATCCTGAATATAGAATCCTGCCCGATCGAGGAGAGGTATGGAAGAATTGGCCGAAGCCCTGCAGAAGATGACAAGACCGAGGCTGCGTTATGTCGACCTGCCATCGTTCACCGGATCGGCGAATGAGTGGCCACCCTTCAAGGCCTCCATGCGAGGCTCCACCAAGATGTACAACATCACCGACGCCGAGAACATCCAGCGATTGAGGAGCTGTCTCAAGGGAGAGGCACGAGACGCCGTGGCTGCGCTACTACACACGGCCACCGATCCGGACGTGATTATGAAGACCTTGGAGCAGTGCTTTGGTCACCCGGAGCTCATCATCGACCGAACTTTCGATGAGCTGAAGAAGTTGCCAAAGCCCGGGACATCAGCGACGGAGTTGAACAACTTCGCCATCAAACTGCAAAACACAGTCTGCGTGCTGACATCGATTGACCGGCGTGGATACCTGAACAACCCCATGCTGACCCGAGAGGTGCTAGACAAGCTCAGCCCGCATATACGCTCGCGCTGGTGCGACTACGCGGAACAAGAAGAGGGAACCATGGAGCCAGAGATCGTCGTCCTTTCTCGCTTTCTCATGCGCGAGGCGGACAAAGCTTTACGCCACACATACGCGCCAGCTACGAGCACGACATACGTATGGCGGTGAAGAGAGAGCTGAAGCCTACTGCGGCCCCGAAGAAGAATGAAAGAGCCCAGTATACAGCGTCGTCGATGAAAAGCAGGCAGAACCATGCCCGAGCTGTGGACAAGCCCACACCCTTCCGCATTCTCATAAATTGTTAGGGAAACCGCGTTTTTTCCGTTTTTTAACACGCCCCGGCCCGGCACCGGCACCGGTTTAGTGAGTAAAAGCTCATGCACACGAGACGGTTTTTCTTGACCTCGAGGTCAGTGAACTTTCAACAGATTTTTCGATATAAAATCAGCCGTTTTTGTCTTCTTCCACCCTAATACTTCCACATTTCCACGTGTCCCGAATGCTTGAAATGGCGGATATTAAAAATATAACTCTAAAACTACCGATTTCCGACGGTTCCCATATTTTGATATCGTCTATCTAAGCTACATTTAAAAACCATCATGCATAACTGCTTATGCATCTGCGACCGCAGTCGTTCTAAGTCTTTCCGTTTAATTTACCTCGCTCGAATGATGTAAAGTATTATTAGTATTACGGGTGTAAGTAGCTATTTCACCCTCGAACTATATTCACCCTCGCTCGCTTCGCTCGCTCTAAATATCTAAATATCTCGGGTAGACTCGATCCTTAGCGCCCTTTGCGAGCTGCGCTCGCACGGGCTCCAAATTGGACCTTCGTCCGAAATAGCTCTCTTTCAACAGTTACATAGGACAATAAAAACATAGAAAACTTGTACAAAGGCGAGCTTATCTCTAATAAGAGATCTCTTCCAGCAAACCAAATAGGGAACCATCGACAATATAGACACGTACGACATACGATCATAAATTAAAACTATCGTAAATAGGAATGGATGTCCGACGATGAACGAATTTTAGGATCGATTGAAAAAAAATGGTTGTTTTAGAAACCAAGTACCTACTTATAGCGCGAATTAAAGTTTTACTTTACATTAAAACAACTCTAGAAATAATTTTATCAAAGCATTAAGTAACAATTTGTGATAATTAGCAAATAAAGTAAATGCCCTGTGATCGGGCGTTTATTGGGCATAAACGGACGTTTATTGGGCGTTTATTCAATACGTCCGTAAATGTCCGGGCAAAAACCCATCACTAGTCACATCACAATGGCAACACACGATAGAAGCCACAGATCAAAAACTTACCTTAATTTAACAAACACAACAAACAAATCACAAAACAAATCTTTTGTAGTTGTTTTGTTTGCAGTGTAAAAAAATGCAAAGCCCTGTGAGTTTGTTGAGAAATATTAACATCAGTAAATACATGCCATTTGGAGTCCGGCTTCTTCAACTGATAAGGTTTCGTAAAAGAATACCTGTAACTCCGCAGGTAAACTCTGACCTTTACACTCATACATACTTATTTTATTTGTTATTTCATACTACACCAAAAGCAATAAATTAATTTGCTGCTCACCACAATTTGAATAATAATATTACTCGAAGTATGTACTTAATAATCTCCAATTTTCTTTTCCAGATTTCTGGTGGATTGAATAATAGCAGCACATTGGGATTTCAAATGTTTGCCTCTCTTGCTTTTCTTTGGCCAGTAACAAGCAACTCTAAACAAAAAGCGAATAAGAAAGAAGTTCTGAAAGTTGAATCAACTATTAAGGATGCTGACAACTTGTTTGAAAATGCACACTATGAACAGTGTTATCAATTACTCACTTCAGAGGTAAAGACTATAATGTTAAAGCATACCTAGATATAGATACTAAGCATACCTACCTACTTATGTTTAAATTGCTTACTTATTATATTACCATTACATATATTTACAGGAATTAGATGATGTTGAAATTAAATGGCGTGTTGCAAGAGTCCTTTATAACATGTCAAAAGAATCAAAGATTGATACAGCTACTAAAAAGGAGCTCATAATAACAGCCTACGAAATAATATTAAGCCAATTAGAAAAAAACTGGGACCACTTTGCAGTGCAAAAATGGTATGCATTACTACTGGATGCAAAGAGCTCCAATGATGGTATCAAAGAGCATATAAAACAGTTGGAGAATGTCAAGAAACATATGGATGTAAGTAAATTAATATTAATAATATAAAAGGAGACTTTTGCAAGGTCAGTTAGGTACCTATACAATTACCTCCCTTATCAGATTCTACAATAGATAATATGTTTTACCTAGATACATAAAAAAAAAACTAATAAATTATTTAAAATATTTCCAGTTGGCTGCAACACTGAATCCCAGTGATGCAACAACACTGCATATGTTGGGGGAATGGTGTTACCAAGTGGCAGAGCTGCCATGGCATCAGAGGAAAATAGCTGAGACCTTCTTCGCATCGCCACCCCAATCAAGTTATGAAGATGCAATGGAGTATTTCCTCCAAGCAGAAACTGCTGATCCAAGATTTTATAGCATTAACTTGCTTAGACTTGGAAGTTGTTACCTGAAGCTGAAAAAAGATGACCAAGCTAAATATTACTTGAAATTAGCTGCCAGCTACCCAGCGAAGTCAAATGATGATCATCAGGCAAATATAGAAGCTGCTGAATTGCTAAAGAAATTTCGATAAGTGTAGATATATCCCTCGAATCATAATGTAAACTTAAATATTGATATGCTTAATTAGATCATTACTTACACCTACCTATTTAATGTAAGCTTACAGAATAATATACCTACTACCCGTTCGCTATAAGTTTGCCGGTGCTTGGAATGCGGTTGCCCTCCCCCAACCGCCAACCGCACTCCTGAGTCCCTATCCGCACACCGTTAGCTACGTCATCGCTGACGCGTCGCAGTACTCGCAGTCAGGTGTGATATTTTTATTTATTTATGTGTATTTATTGAAATAAAAAAACAAAGATTTTGAAATAATGGTTTATTTATATCAAAGTTTGTACAACACATTGGAAAAAAATCCATGACCCCTGATCCTAATTAGAATTTGGAATATACACTCGTAGGTAAGCCTAACTGGACTAAACTATTTTTATTGTTGTAGATTATTTAATATCGATCGAATGTGTTAAATGTTGCCTAATAAAATGTTTTGTAAATGTGTAATATTTCTGCTAACCCTACCTCTGAGTGACGTCACATAGTCACCGGCAAACTTATAGGGAACGGGTAGTTAGTACACTTTTGTATTCCACGAAACTCTCATTGATTTGTGTTACCTAGTAGGTACCTTGTGATAATATAATAATCGCTTTTGATCCATGATGAATCAGTTCCATGGAACTAAGCGAAGTATTGGGGCCAATTCTCTAGGACACACTCACTAAAATTACTTGACAATATTAGCTCCGACGACGCTCTTACGCGGTTGCCATAGATTCAATTTTCGAACTCAGTTTTGAATTAGTTCATCAGTACATTAAAATAATTCAAAAGTCAGTTTGAAAATGGAATCTATGGCGTCCGCATCCGTCAAACTTAATATTGTCAAGTAATTTTAGTCAGTGTAAGTGTAACCTAGAGAATCGACCACATTGTTTGTTTGTGTTTACTGTTCTGTTCTTCCTTACTTAGGTTTGCCAAACTCACGCGTGCCGCAAACCTCAGCCGCAAACATAAGTTACTCTATGCCGTAAACTTCCGAGAATGGCAAAGGCTCAGATCAATGAAACTCGTTTCCTCCGTTTCCTCCACCAAGGGCAAAGGTTTACAAGATTCTAAAGTCCATCCCATCAGTCAGATCCATCCATAGGTAGGTACTGCGCGCGGAGAGGCGGAAACTAATTTGACTTTGAGGTTTTTCTCGTTCCATGGTATTGCCCTCCTCAGACCAATACAGATCGCGCGTTGTGCTTGTGAAGAACGCTAGCGGCGAAGTTGCGCAGTAGGCGTTTTATTGCGTTTTATACAGACCACAGAACACAATTACTCTGACGAGATACAGAACAGACTGATCGCGCGTTGTAAATTTATTATCTCAATGTAAAAGTGCCTTCCGTTCCCACGGCCCGTGTTAGCACAGAGGCTGCGCCGACGGACCTTGGGAATGACCGTTGAGGCCAGGCCGCGCCGCCGCCGCCGCCGCGCCTTTGAACTCCGACTTCCGACGGCGGTGACGCGGCGGCGCCGGATTTGTAAGACCGTGCGTGTCAGCGCAGCGACTCGACTCATCGTGTTGGTTGAGCGATGCGATGCGTGTCTGGCTGGCTGCCGTATTTTTTTGTCTATGGATTTTTGGTTATACGAGGTTGATACAGTACAGGTTTAAAGTTTAAAAGTTTATTTAGGTTAGGTTAGGTTGGCAAGAAAGTATAGAAATTAAATGATGGCAACATTCACAGACTACTGCGTGTTTTAATTTCTAGACTTTCTTAAGACCCGTTTTCATTTTGATTAGTGTGAAGTGCAAGCAACCTCTCTGCCCCCTTATTTGCTAACTCAGTGATGAATTGATGATCAATCACTCAACGAAGATCCGTAAAAATTAAGAAGTTATTGGTGTCGTTCAATTATCTTGTGTAACCAAAGGATATAAAAATCGGTCGGTTAATTTGGCCGACTTATTTTGATATCCTTTGGTTACACGATAATTGAACGACACCAATAGTTTCTTAATTTTTACGGCGGATCATCATTGAGTGATCATCACTGAGTTAGCGAATAAGGGGGCTGGATAGCAACTGATAAGCAGTGATCGGATATTCGGATGCATATTTACCTAAAGTTTGTTTTTTGCTGTAAAAGTATGGAAGCGGCTTCATAATATAATTTATCTAAAAAAAACCGGGTAAAAAGTATCTCGATATTGTGTAACTTATCGGATGCATATTCATTTAGTGTTAATGTTTGATCCCTGATCCAATTATGTGTATGTAAGGGTACTAAGGGAACAATAGGGTGTGTTGTTTGGAAAAAAAAACAATTTGAAAAAAAAAGTTTTATTAAATTATATTTGTATCTACCATTTTAACCACTGTCTATCACTATCATTTGTTCACTTAAGTCGGGAGTTTTCGTAAACAAAGTGCATTCCATATTAGCCAACACCTGAACTTTAGGTAAATATGCATCCGAATATCCGATCACTGCTGATAAGTGTGTGTGGTATTAATCAGCGAAGTAAAAAGAAAAGAAGCGTGTTCAATTTTTTTTGCGAGTAGCCCCCCCCCCCCCCCCCCGCGCCCTTCCCCCTTCACTCGCTGTTTACTTAATAGCGTCGGGACAGCAGACTGTTTGACGCTCAATAACTGGTCAGAGCGGTCAGAGGCGCTACACAGACACAGAATAATTGGACACCCCACACTTTACAGTGTCAAAACGCCCCTTTACTGAAGTGACGTGAAGACCGCCGACCGCCAAACGCCAACTGTCAGTCGGAATCGGAATCAATCAAACTAATTTCAAAAATAAACTGCTGAACCTTGGCAGCCGACTGTTTCAATTTATGAAAGAAAGTGATAACAGCCTTTGAGTAATAAGATAGATACGCTACTAATAGTAGTTCAATGATAACAATCCAAACTAAATAGACAACAAGAATGTCGCACGACGTATCTTGCGAGGAAGACGAAATCTTTTTTGGAAAGTTGACGTTACAGGAAATAAAGAAGCGCCTGTCGTTTGATCACCGACAAACATTTGCGTGAGTTTCGTTCTACTGTTGTCGCTGACCGATAGTAGAAGTAAATTAAGAAACTACTACCCGGTCACAATATCTGTGCACCTGACCTCGTGACGTCATATCGGCGGTCTGGGTACGGTGTGAAAAAAAGTTATTTCGAGAAATGTGGAGGTAAAAAAAACTACTAACCTATTCAAATCAATTTATCATTGATGAAGGGTTTGTTATTAAAAAACAATAATTTTGATTACAAAAACATTTATTATTAAACTCAGTCACTATAAATTATTGACTCAATGCCTGACATTGTATCTTCCTCACTCTCACTTTCTGAACTCTCCGAACTGTCTTCCCCTAGTGATATTAAAAAATGTGTGATGTTGTCGTCTGCTAGATGATCCTTTTCCCAGTATTCTCGCTGTAGTCTCTCCACGTGATTCACTTCTTTTTTCCAGTCAGCTGGCGTAATTGACTTACTTACTTACTTTTGTAAGTTGTTCTATTTTCTTTTCCGATTGGTCAATGTTTTTATCTACTGGTGTAATTTGCTTTCTCCGATTCAAAAAACTTGAGCACTTTCAAGATTAGATTTCTTGATTCGCTGTGTATTGTTTTTCCCATGACTTCAGTTTAACAGCTACAACAATTTTAATAACAACCGAACCAGTCCAAACTTAACAGTAAACAGTCTAAACTTAACAATAAATAATAAATAAAAAACAAAACACCAACAAAGCGAAAATATCAAAATTATCGGGACGTGTATCGGCAACGAAGATGCTAACCGTACTGTCGCACCGGGGAGTGCACGGAGAGGTGACAGGGGAAGCGGGAGAGGCGCCGCATTCCAGCGAGGTGCACAGATATTCTGACCGGCTAGTAAGTCTTAAGTTAATTCAGCTGCAGTACAGCAGTCGTGCCATTAATCACATGTGGACCGTGAGAGAACTGTGCAAGAACACCTACCTCTACCCCAATGGCAGCTCATTAGAAGACTCATATTCCTATTTGGTTTCTCTTTATATGGTTGTCACCTCATTCCAGTCTCCATTCTTTGATATTTTAGTTTTGTGTAAGTAGGTATTTATAAAGTAAGAGAAAAGGCCCAGCATAGTGCATACCCAGGGGGTGATGTGGGCGGAGGATGATGATGATTCATAAAGTTTTTGTGTTGCAGGTGTGGGCAGTCTAATTCCAACATTGGGGAATTTGATCAAAGTCTGAAACTCATTGAAACTCGGTCTGAGCCAGACATTGTTTCTTTAAAAGATAGCTTGTTAGAAGATTCTCCTTTGACTCTTCAGACTGGAAATATTTCAGCTGATGACAGTTTTATCAAGTTGGAACAAATGGCTTCAAATGTCCATGAAGAGAGAGATATGGAGCAGTTAGATAACACCTTCGAAGCGGTTGAATACATCTTGAGCCATGGACCTGCTGAGAAACTTCACAATGAAGAAATTCAGAAACCCACCTTTCAAGTTACTGATGTAGATGAGGAAGAAGTGAAATTGAATGATCTGGGGAAACATTGTGGAACTCCTCCAAAATCTGTAAAGCTGGAATGTAATAATCCTGTCTCTCCACCAACTACTTCTTATTTCACTCCTCTGAAACACAATATCAAAACAAATGAGGCGCTTTCAACACCTTTCGTTGAATATAAAATCAAGACACCCACTTTTAAAACACCAGCTAATGTAGCCCCAAAGAATGTTCTCCCTGGTTCAGCAACAAAGAGGACACCACTGAAAACAAACGTATATCAGCACATAACAAGCCCAATAGCATCATACATCAAAAATGGACCCCAAGTGCCATTAGTTAAAGATGTACGGCCTAAAAAACCACTTCCTGGACCATCATCAATTCCCAAGTTTGTGAAGAGTCATCCACAAAGCACTTTGACAAACAAGGAGAATGTTATCCTTCCGTCTGTTGCATACAGGAGTGCGAAGAAAACACAAATGGTAGGTAAAGAATAATGTATGTCTTAGTTTTGGAATAAAGCTCATTTTGTAGGACAATATTACCTCTCTGGGAATGAATATATTGTCAAAATTTACCCAGCACATTTTGATGAAAGTAATATTTCGTAGATATAAGTTATGCAAACCATTTTCAATATTGTATTTTTTTCCCCAGTTAGATGCACCGTGTGAAGAAAAGTTACCTGAATGCCATTTTGCTAAGAAACTGGCCTCATCATTACCCAGGCCAGTGGTGATAAAACACAACCATAGAGAGAATAACACCACTAATAAAGTTGTATATTCCGGACAGGAGGACAGTTTTGCAGATTTATCTTTGCATCAAGCTGATGTATCTGTGTGCACCCAGAAATCTGCCTTTGTACGCCCCAAGAAACTAATAAATTAAGTTATCATAAAATATCAACCATTCCTAATTAGTTAATTACCTATTATGTACAGATTATAAACTATGTATTAGCTTCAATAATAAATATTAATTGACTCTTACTTTGTCTTCATCAATTAGTTGTTAAAAATCCACAAACTGCTGTCTATGCTTAAAATGGAAATGTCATAACAGAATGGATGTTAATTGAAGAGAGATTAATAAAACAAAATTCTTATGTAAAGAGTTTAATGTATATACTTAGCACTTGACGTTTACACGCACTATGCCAGAAAAGCGAAATGCCAGAAAAGACTAAGTATAATTTGTGCATACTGTATAAGTTAAGTTTTTGATCTGTGGCTTCTATCGTGTGTTGCCACAATAATTTCGCCAATGTCATGTGATGAACTCTGCACAACTGGGGATCACGTCAGTGTTTTTTGACAGATGACATGATTCACTATTTTCGACAGGTGTCTTTTTTTTACATGTGTCATGTTTTTTGACAGATAACATGATTTTTGACATGTGTCATGATTTCTATCAGTTATCACTATTTTTCACAGGAGTTATGATTTTGACAGATGTCATGATTTCAGACAGGTGTCACTATTTTTGACGGGTGTGTCATGAGTTTCGACAAGTGTCTCCATTATTGACAGATGGCATGATTTATATCCGTTATCACTCAACTCATTCATTATCGTAATCTTTATTCATAATTGTTATGCTATGCACCTAGCCGGATAGAAATCATGACACATGTAAAAATAAAGTCATCTGTCAAAAACAGTGACACCTGTCAAAAATGGAGACACCTGTCAAAAATGGAGACACCTGTCAAAACTCATCACATCTGTCAAAAATTATGTCACCTGTCAAAACAGTCATACCTGTCAAAATCATGACACCTGTCAAAAATCATGATTCATGACACTGGTCAAAAAAATTGACACCTGTGAAAAATAGTTAACGGAATCACATGACACACGTAAAAAAAATACACCTGTCAAAAATAAAGATTTTATGTGAAATTATGCATATGCTTCTGCCATCCCATCTTTTTTTTTTTTTTTGCAAAATTTTTACAAGTCCATGTCCCAGACTGCACAAATTATTCTAAGTCTTTTATGGCATTATGCGTTTCTGGCATTTCGCTTTCCTGGCATAGTGCGTGTAAACCGAATTAATGCATAAAATCCGAAGATAAAATTTGATTGCTCTGTCTGTACTAGACACTGGTGTCGCCGGTGTCGCAGGATTTGTTAATGTGAATGAGAACGAAAACGAGATGCAGAATTTTGAAATCTATGTTCTATTTTGTAGCGACAGCAAACTCGACAGAAAATTGAAATTAAAGTGAAAAATAAAATAAAAGTAATTAATAATTTGAATGTGTTGTGTAAACTAACAACATAAGCCTTAGATAAATGGTTTGTCCGACAGTTGTCATTAATTCAGATGAAAATTAATCTGATGGATATTTGATTTACTTTTTAGGTACGATGATGCGGAACCTTCCGTTTGAGAGTCCGACTCGCACTTGGCTGATTATTCTTATTGGTTAGGCTGAATCTTCGAACTTTGGCAAAAAAAAATAATGGTGTCCTAAATTTTTGACTTCCTATTTCTACTATGGATATTACATTAGTTTAATGTGTGCGTGTTTTTTGCTGTTATTTATTATAATTCATTCATTCGTTCATCAATCTACTTTTTTGCAGTCAGTACATTGTGCGAAATCATTCACATCAACATCAACATATTTTCCGACACCTCAATCAATCACAAAGCAAACGGAAAATTAAAATAATGTCTTGGTCCGGTCAACAGTACCACGGAAAAAACTTATTTTCCATAGTCCGGTACACAACCGTACCTCGGAAAAGGAGGGAAGTATTCTTAATATTCTAACAATGCATAAACTCTCCAGAATACATAGCAAGCTTATCAAATTGATACTCCTGTAACATTAATTATTCGATAGACAAGGGTAGGTCTTTATATAAAAATAAGAAAGTATTTGTCGTATATTTATTACATTGCAGGTTTAAACATGTTATATCAATTTTGCAAAAGCATGAGTTTAATTTAATAATTATGCGTGTGTAGGCTTGGTGGATAGATGTTTGTCAAAAAGATCTATTTTATTTATAGATATAACAAGATTTAAATGCAATTCACTGATTAAAATAAGTATAGTAAATGCAACATCCATGGAACCAAGATTATCGTATACTTGAATGGGCTATAAAATAGTACATCATTGGTATTTTGTATAAGTCTAGTAAAAATTACAATATTACCGTCACAAATGTATATATTATTTATTATATTTACACATTTGTTCTGCTGAATAGTAAATTATTAATTGTTATGAAATATCACTTTAAAAGATACACTAAATTCGTACATATTTGGCGAGCATGCCAGCATTCACATTAAAAAAGCTATTTATGCGTAGCACAATAATAATTATAGTAGGTAAGCATCTAATAATAACTATATAAAAAATATCTTACTGTCTAACTTAACCATGCCGAAATTACGCGACCGAAGTGAAGCTAATTTTGAGTTTCACGTAGACACGCGACGAGGCTGCATGACTGACTGACTGACATGTGACTAAATCCACATGACACAAAAAGAGCCCTTACACGAGAAGTTACAAGTTTGTGTATTTTGATTAGAATGATATCTTATCTCCTCAGGTTTCCCTTTTCCTAAAAGGAAAATGAAAGAAGAAATATCATCATAATAACTTACTATCATTACTTTCTATTATTCCTATCATAACTTTTCTTTTCTATGGAAGAAAACCGGCCGTGTTCACATGTTATTCGAGCTATATATTATTCAGACAGTAAGGCCCAATGAGTGGTAGGACGAGATTCACTAGAAGCAATACTTAACTGAAATTTTATTCCATTTATCACTTATGCTTATGAATGACACTATGACTGCAAGTACATTCACAAATAAGGTGCTATATAGGTCGTTAGCCGACCGCAACTGCAGGCGCCGCCGACGACGTCATGTCGCGTATGTGTGCGAGCGAGCCATCGAGTTACAACTACTCAATCCTTCGCCCTGTCTCGCTCACACAACACGTCTGAACTATACCACCTACATCGATACATTATATAAAATAAAAAAAAGTAGAAAAATAAACCAAACAAATGATAAAACATCTCATAGGCACCAAATATAACATTATAGGCACTTAGAGATCTCCCACTGAGCAGAATCTAGGTAATGATTTATTTATCATACAAGATCAAATATATTTTTGGAACCATACAAATGATGACATATATCAGGCATAGGTCAGTCGTTTATAATTATAATATATTCCCTAACTCATTTGTTGTCTTATTATACAGAGTGTCCCAAAACTCAACGTCAAGCGGGCACCAGGTGAACGCTCAGCCAATACAAGGTCTGTTAAAAAAAATACTATGTCACGAGTTTCAAAAATTATGGGTTAAAAAAATCGTCTATCACAGTTATGGTCACAGTGACGAGAAACTGCGATTTATTTACCAACACGATCCTAAAGAACCGCTCTATTGATTTAAGTCACAAAATTAACAGAATATGGCGTGAGATTGATAAAAAATTACGTAGTTTGGGAGAGTCGCGGTTTGAGAAAAACTTGTAGGTCAACTTTGGCTCATAATTACGAAATAAATACATATGATACTACCCTCGGTATGTTCATTTAAAAATTGGCCCATTTAGTAAGGTTTTCAAAAATGTGTTGCGGAACCTCCTTTCAGCGGCAAGCTGGCCGCATCTTGTCATCTTCATTTAAATTTCCTTTTTTATTTTGCCTTTTACGTTTGAAATAGCTATTCTCATCAGTGTCACAAAATATACCATAACATCCACATCATCCACAATTTTCTCTTATTTATATAATCCCAAATACAATCCACTCACACGCTCACTGTCGATAATAGGTACTTTCTACTTTCTCATCCAAATATCTTTTTTTTTATCAAAACACCGTAACACCCTAACATTTTTGGTGAGTTCAAGAATATAAATAAACGGCCAAGTGCGAGTAGGACTCGTGCACTAAGTATTGCGATTACACTTGTAGATTGTTATCTCGTAACGTTTGTAATTAAGTTTCTACATAAAGTATGAGTACCTTAATGTATTTTTTTTCGTAATTATGAGCCAAAGTTGACCTACAAGTTTTTCTCAAATCGCGATTCTCCCAACTACGTAATTTTTTATCAATCTGACGCCATACTCTGCTCATTTGTGACTCATCAATAGTGCGGTTGATTAGGATCATACTGGTAAAGAAATCGCAGGAAAATTGCTAAGTTTGTCGTCACTGAGACCAAAATTGAATAGAAGGTGACGATTTTTTGAAAAAAGCCCATAATTATTGAACCAAATGCCATAGATTTCATTTTTACCAGACCCTGTATGCTGGGTTTTCACCTGGTGCTCGCTTGATGTTGAGTTTTGGGACACCCTGTACCTCAACTAGACAATATAAAAAATACGTATTTTTGTATTTTTTTAAATTTGTAACATAATCTCAATTAACATGGTTTATAGTTATCGCATAAGACAGCATTTAACTTCTGCATTCATAGGTTTCTTAGAAACTCTATTACAAATATGTAACAATATACAGCATGGGGCCATTGTTTTGGCACGACGGGTCGTCGGGTCGAGTATGATACTCGGCGTTTGACTTGGCGGGAGAGAGAGCGAGACGAGACCCGACGTGCCAAAACAATGGCGTCGTACTGTAACCATTTTAGATACATATTTAAGGTTTTTATTTACCCAGAACTAGGGGAACCGAGATATCTTATACATTTTATCTATTGGTTCGCAACAATAACAATTATGTCTGAAGAAAAAATTATGTTAATATTTACTTTTACAGCATACCGACCCTATCTTGTTCTTTGTTTCCACTTTTCTCGAAGAACATATAGTCCTGAAAGAGAAAATTTAAAAAATGTTTAGGCATACACCCCAAATTTTTTTTTAATACCTAATGTAAACCTGGCTAAACGTGAGAGTGCTAAACTGACATTTGGAAATGTGACTTTGAATATCTTCTCAACTGTGTAGCCATCCTTATTTGATGGTTTCCATTTCATATTTCGGTTTTGATTTTTATTAAAAAGTAATAAGGTTACAAATCGCGGGCCATTTTTACAACTACCCACAGATGACTAGATATTTTGCGATGGAAAATTGTTGTATGTATACCTTTTACTTTTCATAGGGTTTGCTGGAAGAAAATTCTTGTTAAAGATAAGCTCGCCTTTGCACATAGTCTTTCGACCATATATTTTCTGTCTGTTTTGTAGAGTACAATAAAGAAATTACACAATACGGAAACAAAACCCCAGGCCTTGGATGTTTGCATGTGTTTGATAACACTGATTCTGGGGTCGGATTCTGCAAGCCAATCGCATGACAGTGGCTATAGCGGGAGCGCGAAAATCCGTTTTGTTTGTAGCCGGCGCGGCGCGTCTCGGCGCGTCTCGGCGCGGCCGACAAGCCGAAACAGGAATTTTGAGCTTTCGCTATAGCCAGTTATGAAGTTACCGCCATACAGTAGCAGTACCGCAGTACTGGGGCCTGATGCTGCTCTGAGAAACGCACTTATATTGGATCGCTATCGCATCGTAAACACCCAAAATGGCGTCATTTGGTATGCTCCTAAAGAATCGCAAATAGATCGTAAATAGATTGCAAGCAAAGCGTATACGATTTGCTTTTAGAAACGTTTGTGTTGACTCACGATGAGGAAGCAGGCGCCCAGCAGCACAGCCTTGACCCTCACGTCCAGGTCCATGGGGAACGAGATGCCGAAGTGGTCCGCGTCTGTGAACACCTCGCGCGCCAGCCCCGACCATTGCTTTGTGATGCGTCCCACAGAGCGTTCGCCGTCTTTGCAGTACACCTGCCGAAGAAATAAAATGTTTTTAAGTACTCAACCGTCCAAGCGCCCCCAAATGACCCAATATTTTGTTCTTTTTTAGGGTACCGTACACGAAGGGTGCCAAACGGGACCCTATTACTAAGGCTCCGCTGTCCGTCTGTCCGTCATCGGGTCCTACAGCACAAACCGTAATAGGTAGAGAGTTGAAATGTCTTACAGAATGTGTATTTCTATTGACATACACGAAAAATGGGAGTTTAGAATGTAATAGTAGGTATTAAGTCAATTTCAATACAATAGCGCCTGACATTTTTGAAGTAAAACTTCTTAGGGCACGGGGGTAAAATTTATTTAACCTCTCAACTGTGGGTTATTCATATATTTGCTTTTCAATTGCTACTAGCCGGGTGCTATCACGAGTGGCTAAGAAATGTAACGGAAATTCGAAACGGTGACGTCAGGGTCGGCTGAAGACTTTTAAAACCGCAACTATTTTCAATACGGTTTTTAACTAATCAGATAAGATAATAATACATTCGTACAATAAAGAATGTTAATTAGTGAGAGAAAAACCTGATGAAACGTTAACAAATAAAAAATATTTTAAGCATTCTTCCACGAGTTCTTGATTTCCGGTATGGCCAAGATGGCGCCGCCGCCGCCGCCGCCGCTGGCTGGGACAAACAAAACCAACTAGCATGACTCAAACTACTTCGTTCAACCTCTTTGTTGGAACCGGAACTTATGTTTGACAGCTGTGCGATGCGATCCATACAGTTTGTAAGAAAAGAGTTTCATCAATGTCACACGGGTCGATATGGATTTCTAAAACAAGCAAAGCAATGCATACATTTGAGCGAGACGGCTTAAAGACGTGACGTCAGATGGTATATAATCTGAGCGAGATGCAAATAGTAGTGACACTATTGAATGAGTTAAGTATATCACCACGAGCGCGACAAATTGTAGATAAGGAATGGTGGGAAATAAATGACATGACGTATTAAAAGTAAGTACAAGTATAAAATAATTTCAAATAATCGGACGTCTGAAACTTAAAAGTAACTTGAAGCAGAGATTGGATCTCAAAATTGGAAATTTAAATCTCTTTTAGTATAGGTAGGTATAGGTGTATAGTATAGGTACCACCTAATGATCTAGCTACAGAAGTTTTACTTCTAACACGTGTACGGTGCTACACGCGTATTTTTTTTAATAGCAAGAGATGATGCCGTTTTAGGCACAGACGACGATGGTGCAGAAGCCTTCGTGTGCGAGTCCGACGCGCACTTCACCATTATTTTTTTCATAGGTTTATCTCGATGTAGGTATGTTGAAAACCACGGGCCGTGGTCTTTGGGCGGACGCAAAAGATTAAGATCGATCGTGAAAGACCCTGGTTACGTGATATTATAGTATGTGTGTTACGAGGTAATTGAGAGAGAGAGAGAGAGAGAGAGAGAGAGAGAGAGAGAGAGAGAGACGTGCCAAAACAATGGCCTCGATTCCTGGTTCCCACGAAGACAGAGTCCCGAGCCTATAGAACAACTGCCAAGGTCAACTCAATTAAATTCTTAATTAATGGCTATCTAGCTAATTTGGTTAATTGGGTTCATTTCGCCAATTTTACTGGATGCTCTATATTTGAACAAGTTCACTTTCGAGAACTTGATGGTTTCATACAGTCGCCAAGTCATTGATGCTCATTGTTTTACAGAGCCAAATAAATAGAGAAAAGTTAATGCTTGATACATACGCTAGTTAAACCTTTACGTGTGGATAGACGGCATTATAGGGTTTGGCTTAGTGTGGAGTTTGCGGCAAACTCGAGCATAAGTACCCGATAAGCTATATTCATTTTCACTGACACGCCACATTTCCACATTTATTTAAGAAGTATAATGTTATATCACAGATAAAATACCCAAAAGATACAGCTTCGCGCAATTATTTCATTAGAACCGACGCTGCTAAACACACAGAGGGTGCGGGGGACGCAGCGAACGTCAACAAGCCAAAACCTTTTCAGTTCAGTTCAGTTCAAATTTTTTATTGACCATACATATTACTTAGTCAACGTCAATATAATATTAATATTTTTGTATACTACCGCCCGTTCGGAAGTTGTGGGCTTAGGGATGGAGCGCAAGAAGGGCAAGAAACTCCCCCGTACCTCTTTTAAAATGTCAGAGCCTTAAAAATACAATGTTATGTATTTCTACTTAAGTCTAAGGAAATACACCGAGGAGAGACGTACTGACTCAGTCCATCGCCCCTCTTTGGATTTCTGTGTGGTGAGATGGTAAAGACCATGCAGTTTTTACGCCTCGCTATCTCCATCCCATTCCTCTAAAGCGACTCCCGGCCCAGATCATGGCTACTGTATTCTACAACAGCTATCAGCTGAAGCACTAAGGAAGCCTTAAATCAGCCACACTATTGCAAAATAACAAATTGTGGTCCAGCAGAGAAGACTGTAATAGTAGATTGTTTACCAAGGGAGTAAAGAACTATTTTTAGGGCGAGAGTGTTTTTTGAATCCTGAGTGACCGAGGGATTCTAGAGTTGAGTCCCGAGTGTAACGAGGGACTCAAAAGTAGAATCCTGAGGGAGCGAGGGATTCAAAGTACATCACTCGAGCCAAAAATTGTTTTTACTCCTGAGGTGGACACTCTACTTTTCATCACCCTCTATGAGAAAAGTAGTAAGTAATCAATAAAATAACATACATGTACCTATACAGGGTGTAATAGAAAGGGGTGTACAAGCGGAAAGAGGGACATCATTCTGAACAACTTTTACTATGGGACCGACTTGATCAGAGCAACTTTATTTTTATTAACTCAGTACATTTTGGGCCCAGCGCTCAGCTGATCTGTATGGTGGAGTGAAAAATAATGTTGCTCTGATCAAGTCGGTCCCATAGTGAAAGTTGTTCAAAATGATGTCCCTAACAACCTTGTTTCGACTTGTACACCCCTTTCTGTTACACCCTATATTTATTTATACAATTGTCGTGATATGTTGTGTGTAATGGTTTGTTGGAAGAAATCTCTTGTTATCTATGATAAGTTTTCTGTATGTCATTCTTGTGTTTTAGTTCAATAAAGAAATCACGAATTACGAATATGTCCTCCACATAGTTAAAGCTTGTTTAGTATTGGCTAATTCTTGAAAATTGGTTCAAAAAGCATTTTCAGATAAACACTTTGTTCCTCTTGAATTTTTCTACAGGATTAAGTACAGTTTTTACATACCTATATTCCTCGTGATTTGATTGGTAACAGATCTTGTATTTGTCATTCGGGTTTGTTGTTATTATCTGGAGTTAGACACTCACTTTCACTCATATTCTTTACTCATATCCGCAAACGAAATTGAAATAATTACAGCATTCAGATTTGGCGCGCTTTGTTTACAAATTTTCCACAACTTTTTAATTATTTGGTCCGTGTTTCGATATCAATTCTGTAAGGTTGTTTCTCTGTTGTCACCGATCGGTGTCAATCGATTCGGTCGATCGGATTATCTAATCTGTGTCGAGTACGTATTTTAGTACAAACTTTTTTTTATTTGCTGCGTTTAGAATCGATCTCTCTTTTGATTGGGTCTGTCAGCCTGAGTGGTAGTGAAACTGATTAGTGACAGCATTTTTTTCCTTTGTACTGGCAACAAAATTAAAAAGTTACTTTTAGTCCCTAGGGACTAAATGACCTACTTTAGTCCCTGTTTGCCGGGACTAAAGTAGATCTTTTTGAATAGATGTGATGAAAAAACACATAACTATTTATAAACAAGTATAACCATAGGTTTACTAACTACTTAATAAGGCTGCCACGCGGCAAAATAAAAATACTAACAGGCCTTATAACAGGCCATTGTACACTAAACAAACACTTGACAATTACAGGTGCAACCGACAGCCCCTTATGCAGGTGTTGCATGGAAGTGGAGGAGACGGTCGAGCACATGTTGCTGGCAAGGATGGCTATTCTGGGAGAAGCATCATCGACCCATGAGCTCCTGGAACACCCAGGCCTCCTACTCCAGCTGGTGCAGGAGTTGGGTTGGCTGAAATAAGAGAGCGGGAGAAGAGGACATGCAAAAAGGCCCCGCACATGTGGGCCACGTGCAGACACTTCAACCCCCTTATAGAAGAATAGAATGTATTCTACATCTCCACTCTACTCACATCAAACTCCACATCGCCACAGATGGAGTAAGTGCAGAACGGCCCCTTGATTGTCAGCACCACGTCCCCGGCCGCGTTCTTGATCGCGAAGCTGGGTTTGCAGATGGACCACTGCTGCTCTATCGAGCCGACGACGGTCCCAGGCGGCGAGGAGACCTCCATGCTCTGTAGCCAACAAGGGCAGCAGCAGGAGTCGCAGGCTAGCGGCCGGTTGAGGTGGATCACCTGGAATCAAACGTAAATGTGTTATAGTAAAACTTTAAAAACACCGACTTCCGCAAACCCTATTTGATTAGAAACCAATGTTAAGTGCTTTTTGAGTTTATTACAAACTGTAACCCCCTATTTCCCCCCCCCCCTTGGTGTATTAATTTCGTCAAATCCCATCTCAGTGCTACCCTACGCTACATAAGGAACCCCTGTACAAAGTTTCATGGCTCTAGGTCCACCGGTTTAGGCTATGCGTTGCCCGTCCGTCACACATAGTAGTTTGTATTTGTACCTAGTATTGAGTAGTTCTGGTGGCCATATGTGGTCTTCATCATCAGTTTCGTATCACAATATTATGCGTACCATGAGTAAATGCTCGAGTTATTATGAAAAAACACAATAATTACTATAGGTCTGCCTATAATATTTAAAGAGTTCCCTCGATTTCTCCAGGATCCCATCATCAGATTCGGACCTGGTGTCAATGGGACCAATTAATTGGAAGGTAAACCCTTTCAAACAAAAAAATAATTTTACAAATCGGTCACTCCGTCTAGGCGCAATCGGGGCACATACATAAATAAAAAACCCGACGAATTGTAAACTTCCTCCTTTTGTGAAGTCGGTTAAAAAGGCGTGTTAATGTGCGTGGCATATTCCGAGCAGCGTGCTAAAACGGTGGTCAGATCGGAACTGAATTGCTGTTGATAATGTCCGTGGATCGAGAGGCGCGCACCAAATGGGCAGTGGATGAGATTTGCGCACGACCCTACAAAATGGTGTATTGCAGGCGGCCTTTACTCAACAGAGGGTGCAAGAGATTGGGTAATTACGTAGATCATTGCGTGCGTTACGGACATACTGAAAGACCAATCAAGTTAACCAAGGTCTGGAACAGAATCTGATCGACATTGTTGACATAACAATGTGATCCTTACATTTTGACAATGACAAGGGCAACGGAGGCAACACACCTTCAGAAATGTTAAAAACTTAAAAAAAAAACCGACTTCGAGACCTTATTACTCAATCCTCTCTGCTCGCGTTGCGAATGTCGTCTAAATACACGAAGACGAGCCTACAACATCTGTGTAATATCGTTCCCTTCAGTCAGCCCAAGGAAGGAAGGCCTCAAGGAAACAATACGTGATTTTGTTTACCTTTAATTTAATACCGTAAGAAAGACTATACTTTTCAGATATTTTCATGTAGTGACCTAACTACTGGACCGATTCCTAATTTTCAAAAAATGAAACTAAGCTTATGAGTAACCCTTTCAAACAAAAAAATATTTTTTGAAATCGGTTCATAAATAGTACCAGTTTTGAGGTAACACACATAAAAATAGAGGAAATTCGATACGAGTAATATCCGCTGCTGGCGCACTAGGTCAGTTCAGTCTACATGCGCGTGGATAGCCGGGTGCTCCAGCTGCGGAGAGCACATCTTCTCCTTCAAATAATTTATTATACTTATAGGTTGTTGTTTTTGTTCTTGTCAATGTTATGTAAATGTTGTTGGGTCTATGCCTGAAATAAACAAATAATAATAATATGCACGTGTCGTTAGTGGCTATAACATACCTCATTCTGAAAGTTGTCCAAGATCTTCATATCGAAAGGGCGGCCGGGTCCGCAGCACATTCTGGTGCAGCAATCGTTGTCCTCCACAGCATAGTAGACTTTCTGTCCTAGGCTGTTCTTGATGGTATACTTGTTGTTGGTCTCAAAGCCAGTGAACGCCTCCAGTAGCTCCACTTTCTGATGGACCAAGAGCTGGTCGATCATAGAAAGGTATTCCAAACCCGGCGGGCAGTTGCTGAGTCCTTGCGGAATAGTCATCCAGCCACCTAGAAACCGTGACGCATGCAATTTAGGGGAGTGTGGGGTTGTGGTTGCTGGGGCCGAAATCTGCAAACGAATCCCATGTTAGTGGGTACAGCGAGATCGCGTGATACCGGGTTGTTTCGTATATATTTATTGCACATATCAGAAAAAAAAAACACCAACAATACAGAAAAGGCATGAACAAATAGGGATGCAACATCGTTCATAAAAAACATCGATGTTTAAACATCGATGTTTTCGAAAGAATAACATCGATGATAAAACATCGACGTTTATGAACGATACATCGATGTTTTTACGATGTTTTTCTAGACTACCGGGCACTGCTTTGAAAAAGGGAAAAAAACGCGTTTATTTTTTACTTTTCCACAAACCGAGCCGATGAATGAAAGAAAGAACTGTGCGCTTCGCAAACACAGACATACACACCACAGCCACAGCGCAGACCTTTAGATAAAACCATAGTGTAAAGGCCCGTTTTCTATGCACATCACGCTTCTATTCGCTTTACTTCGCTAATAAGTGAATAGTGATTAGTATAGTAATCGGCCTCGTACGTAACTTATCAAATTTTGTAATGGCAACACCAATTTTGGCAAGTATACGAACCAATACATAGATGGCGCTGAGAAAACATCGTTCATAAAACATCGCTCATAAGAACGATGTTTCATCGATATTAACAGTTTCATCATCGATGATAAAACATCGATGTTTAAGAACAAAACATCGATGTTTTTAAAAATCGATGTACCGTTTGCATCCCTATGAACAAAGGCAAGCTTATCTCTGAAAAGTGATTTCTTCCAGCAAGCCCAGGATGGACAGGATACATTTTAAATCTCAAAACGGGTAGGCCTATGTGCTAAAGTAAAATATAAAATATAAATAAATTATATTACTAAACTACTGAATATACTAAATCATAAATAAACCTAATACATATTTAATACCTACTAACTTTATGAAAGAGAAAGATAATGCTCCTTTACACGATTTCTGAAAATGAAGAGAGATGGACTGTCCCTGATGGGGCGCAGGGAAGCGCGTTCCAAAGACTTATTGCCCTTATACGGATTGTTTGTAGCCGGGGCGCGGCACGTCTCGGCGCGGTCGACAAGCCATAACCGGAATTTTGAGCCCTCGTATTAGCCACTGTCATGCGATTCGCTTGCAGAATCAACGGCCAGAACTGCAGGGATAACAAATCTTAAGTGCATGCCATCCAAGGGGCACTTCCATAAGGTATTCACAAATAAATTGGTGAACCCTTACGATTGGAATAGCAAAACACATGATGCCGGTACTGTTAGTCAAAATATGGATAAGTACATTAGTCATGTAGAATAAATTATGATCGTTTTCATTAACACATTGTGAGAAATGCATCAACAAGGCACAGAAGGATGTTTGGATAACATACATTACGAAAGATAAAGTAATGACATTTATACACTTTATACAGATGAGCATGCATACGTACCTACATTATCCAAGGATGAAGGAAGATGTGTGCATAACAAACACAAATCATCAAGATAAGACACAAATACATAACAGACAGCGGTATTTACAAATTAATATAACAGACAACATACAACACATATTATGAATAATTAAAGTCACAGAGCCTCCACCAAACCACGATTGTCCACAGCTAAAAACCTTTTTTCCTCATCAGTAAGAAACTTTTCGTAGCCATCATATCGCGAGCTGAAAGCTTTATCGTATATTCTGGAAACTGTCCTCTTTAGGCTGGCTACACTGAACGTTTTTATGTACACTGTCTGGCGCTTCAAGTTCGTTACCCGTAAACACTTTTTAGTTAAAAACGCTTTTATAACTGGCCATTTTGATCTAACTTCCTCGCGACATCGATAGCCTTCGTCGAGGCATCCGTAACTTTTATTTCCATCATGAAAATTCACTTTAACTTGAGGCGGGTTCATTACAAAACGCACACCGTGGCAACAAATAAATTAGGGCTGCCAAAGATGTCTACACCCTACTAAATTATAAACACTAATAAACTAATGGAGTAAGTAAGTCAAATGCAAATAAACTTATCAGTTTCTTGAAGCACGACTCCTTTGACGCGCAAACATTACTATCAGTGGACGAAGTCATTAACTTAGTGCTCAATGATATTAACAGTTCAAGAGAAACAAAGTGCAATTACCTTAGTAATCATTTTACCAGTTTTGTGGCTATGAAATTAACAAAGCATTGGTTTGGTAACACCTACCTACTACTACGTACTATTATGTACCTATCTGTTCTACTTTAACCTAGCTGATTTTGACAATACAAAATTAGTTTGTTTAATTTTCCGATTACTTTGCACTGTTATCCACTAGCTGAGTTTGTTACTATTGGGTCCACGAAATTGATTGACTTCATATAAAATTATTATTTTATGTCTGTACAATAGTATATAGTAGATCTGGATAAAAGCCTATGCCCTTCGGTGGGGACACATGGACCACATGCATTATATCGTTATTTTTGACCATAGTAAAATTTACTCAAATAAAAATAAATGAGGTCTGAAAGACACATTATGTAATGAATACTACATACCTACTACTACCTACTACTATTAGTATAATATTATAGTATCTGTGCTACTACTAAGCAGCATACACATTGCTTAATTGTTACTGTGATACCTAGAATGATGATTATACAAATAGTTTATTTATTTAGTTATAAAGATAAGAAGAACAAATTACTGGTGCAATTTTATTATCATGCTGAATAATGCTATAAGTATTACTACATGTATAAACATTATTTTGTACGTGTGGGTTGAGTTAGGTTAGTTAGTGGTGATGGTGAATCTTGGTAAATACCAAAAGCTCTTCAAAAAGGGAAAAAATCAGCAAATACCAAATAGATTACTGACTTTTATTTTTAACACCCAACTGCCCCTCGGTGACCACCCTCATTATATGCCAAGATTTGTATTTTTTCTTTTGATAAAGTGTGGTATTTTGAAGACCGCCACTCCCAACAAACAAGTCATATATTTCCCGACCAAGTTAATTCTGCACCTCGCTGTAATGTGGCGCTACAGATGTGCCGTTCCTGGTAATATTGCCATTTGTAGGAATATAATGTATGGGTCAATACTGTCCTATTGTCCCCATATATTGTATGGAAATATTTCTGGACAAATTGCAATCTCTTATTAGAGATAAGCATAAGCTTGCCTTAGTACACAATTTTTCTATCAGATATCTGTTTGTCATCATGTGAGTACAACAAAGAGATTACGAATTATGAATATTGCTGGCAATGGCACATCATCAGTGCCTTGCCCGCTAGGTGCAGGGTTAATTTGGTTGGGTAGTAGTGTGTATAGTCACCTGGTTGGCCCCCTGGCATCTGCATACCCGGCTGCATTCCTGGCTGATGCATCACAGGTGCCGGTTGTCCCGGAGGGAAGCCAGGAGCAAACCCTGGCTGATAGCCAGGTTGGAAGCCAGGTTGGAAGCCAGGTTGAAAACCTGGTTGAAACCCAGGTTGGAATCCCGGCTGCATTGGCTGCGGCATCGGCTGAGGATGAGGGTAGCCACCTTACCCATGAAATATTATTTTAGTAAAGTTATATGGCTTCAAAGTGTACATAACTATAAGTTTAAAAACAACGCAACACAACAAATGTAACAAAAGTGTGACATGCTGATAACTTTTTAACCATGCCTTAGAATAATGACGTAATAGAGTCCTGAGTTATTTATTAGTCTAAGCATTGAACCAATTTTAAAAAAACATGGCTACAATCAAGAAAGTTTGATGGACACATAATGTTGGCTATTAGTATGAAAAAGATAACAGGACATTGGACAAATGTAAGTTTGTCTGCCTGTTGGAATATTGCTTAAAAACATTGATTAATCAAATGAATCAATGCATCCTTCAACCATTTTTTGCTAGAATGCATACAAAATAAAGCCACACCTTTTTTAGCACAGTAGCATCGTTCAAATGGAAGTTATTTTTAATGATTTCAAAAGAGATAGGAACCAGAATAGGCAATATTATTGAAAATTAATTAAAAAAGTCCACAGGTGTGGATAGCAGTGACAATGATGACAACTCTTCTATTAGTTCAACTCACTAAACAATTCTAATTCTTTCCGATTATTTGGTGTTTACAAAGTGCATTTTATGAAGTTTTTGGCTGTATCTGTCATGTGACCTCTAAGGTTGGAACTATGTAATCCCTCTCGGACTAGAGCTTGTCATTCTCCTGGCCGAAAAGGAAAAAAAAAATGACATTAAAATTAGTGGAAATCAAGTTCTCATCCCCTTGCAATAGACATTAATTGACGTCTTGGTATCCAAAGTCAAGGACTCTTCTGTCCTCTAGCGAAGGGGTGTGTTAAATCCATATAATATATAAATCCATGTAAGCAGCACTTCCGCTTCCGCCTCCTTATCAACACTGACCCTTCATTAACTTGCCGCTTTGCTTGAGGACAGTAGAGTCCTTTGACTTTGACAGTGGGTACCAAGACATCAATTAATGTCTATTCAAAGGGGATGAGAACTTGATTTCCCCTAATTTAAATGTCATTTTTTTTTCCTTTTCGGCCAGGAGAATGACAATCTCTTGACTGAAGGGGCAGTGTGTGCATTTGGCAAAGTACCTATCACTGAATATGGTTGGTGAGTCAAGTTGTGAAGTTTGTGTCTTCATAGGAACAAAATAGTTAGGTAGGTACTGAGCCAACTGTGTGGACTGTAGACTGACTAATGATGAGTCAATATACCTGGTGATGGCTGTGAGTGAGGGTACCCTGGCGCTACAGGATTCATCGGGTAGTTATTTGTTTCAGGCGGAGGGGCGTAACCTTCAGTTGGAGGGAAGTTGGGCGAGTATGGAGCCTGTTTGTGTGACATTTTGAACTGAAATAAACATAAAAACGACTTTTAGGCCGAATCGTATCGTAGATAAATAATGCTACCAAAGGGATACCCCTCTCCGTACAAGATTGATTGGTTTCTTTCACAGAGATCAGTTTGTGAAAACCGCCTAAAAATATAAATCACGTAGCTTGTGAAATGAGAGCTCACCGACTAATACGCACTAAAATAGATGCTAAATATATTTATCCACTAGACTAGATTATTTATGACTCCAGCCACTTCGATTCGCCTTCCCCTTTACTTCCCGCGGCAGAGTGAGAATGAGAAGAGAACAAGGAAGGAAGGTCAACTATGAATTATTTTTGTTGCTTTTCCCTCGCCTGCCTGCACCCCCCGTACCGCACCCCGGCCGGTGACAGAACTAGAACTGACACGACTAGGGACACGAAAAAAAGATCGATTCCTAGGTGGAATCGATTCTTCTCTTCCGATGCCAAGTACTTTTGGCATCGATACTTTTTTTGCGATTCTTTACCGATATGAGTACTTTATAGTTAGTATCGATTCTAGTCTATGACTAACAACATGACGGAACTAAAATCCAATCCAACCGCGCCCCACAACCTGCCAGAAAAATATTTAATTGATGTCAATAAATTGATAGGTGATAGATAAGTTCTTGGCTGTGAATTTAAAATTATGCCTATGAAAAAGTGTAATTATACACAGTGAATATTAAGACACTCGCCGAAATCTTTTTGGTGTAGACCGTCGACACTATCGAGTTGTGGCACAATTTTCCAAATCGGGTGAAAAAAACTCGAAAACTCGAGTTCTTTCTTAGAAAACTAGAAAATTGAATAAACTTTTACCTAAAAGTTGACTCAATTTTCGAGTTTTTTTTAACCCGATTTGGAAAATTGTGTGGAACCACTCGAAAGTTTCGATGGTCTACACCAACCAGGTTTCGGCTTCAGAGTGTCTTAAAATTCACGGTGTATATATTGTTAATGTTATTTAAAAAATAAATTTAATTGCATGATTGATTTATTTCTTGTCTTGTTTTATTTCAAAATATATAAAGTATGAAGATTTACGTAAAAGTTTGTCATTTTCCAGACCATTCAGCTGTTTATTTTTTTCTACGTAAAAGTACTCGATACCTAGAAGTATCGATACTTTTGATACAGATACCGATACCGTATCGATACTTTTTTTTCGATACATCATATGAGTACAGTATCGATACTTTTGTTTCGATACCGTGTCCCTAGACACGACACTGACAGACATAAATACATGCTGTGTATCTCAATACAGACTTTCAACGAAAATTGGTTTGGACATAATTGAAACAAAAAGTAAACTTTAGAAAAAACCGACTTCCACAAACCCTATTTGATTAGATTGAGTTTAATACAAACTGTAACCCCTTATCCCCCCACCCTTGGGGAATTAATTTTGTCAAATCCCATCTCAGTACTACCCCACGCTACTAAGGAACCTCTGTACAAAGTTTCATGGCTCTAGGTCCACCGGTTTAGGCTATGCGTTGCCTGCCCGTCAGCCACGCATTGTATTTGTACCTAGTATTGAGCAGATCTGGTGGCCATATGTGGTCTTCATCAGCAGTTCTGCATCACAATATTATGCTTACCATGTGCATTTGCACGAGTTATTATGAAAATCACAAAAATCACTATAGGTCTGCCTATAATATTTGAAGAGTTCCCTCAATTTCTCCAGGATCCCATCATCAGATCCTGACCTGGTGTCAATGGGACCACCCTTGAGGTATTACCTATACGCCGAAAAAAGATTTGTTCAAATCGGTTCATAATTGGCGGAGTTATCGCGTAACAAACATAGAAAAAAAAAAAACATACGGGTCGAATTGAGAACCTCCTCCTTTTTTGAAGTCGGTTGATAATTGAAAGAAAAAGTAAACTTTAGAAAAAACCGACTTCCACAAACCCTATTTGATTAGATTGAGTTTAATACAAACTGTAACCCCTTATCCCCCCACCCTTGGGGAATTAATTTTGTCAAATCCCATCTCAGTGCTACCCCACGCTACTAAGGAACCTCTGTACAAAGTTTCATGGCTCTAGGTCCACCGGTTTAGGCTATGCGTTGCCTGCCCGTCAGCCACGCATTGTATTTGTACCTAGTATTGAGCAGATCTGGTGGCCATATGTGGTCTTCATCAGCAGTTCCGCATCACAATATTATGCTTACCATGTGCATTTGCACGAGTTATTATGAAAAACACAAAAATCACTATAGGTCTGCCTATAATATTTGAAGAGTTCCCTCAATTTCTCCAGGATCCCATCATCAGATCCTGACCTGGTGTCAATGGGACCACCCTTGAGGTATTACCTATACGCCGAAAAAAGATTTGTTCAAATCGGTTCATAATTGGCGGAGTAATCGCGTAACAAACATAGAAAAAAAAAAAAAAACATACGGGTCGAATTGAGAACCTCCTCCTTTTTTTGAAGTCGGTTGAAAATGAACACAGACACAAATAAATTCTTATCGTCATGTTGGCAACTTTGTTTTGAAGCACGAGTTCTCAGTTGTAATTTCCGGTTCAGATTTCTTCAAGTAGTAAATAGTCTCGTGCTCAGAGTGCTCGTCAGTTTGAGTTAAATCAAGCAGCGAATCAAGCATGACTCTCATCATGACAAACAGTAGGCATAAAGATGATAAACCGTAAACCATTCTAACAGAAAAAAGTTGAAACTGAACAACCAATCAAAACGGCGCATTGTGCCAACCTCAACCTGCTGTGCGACTGCCAAATCCAATAGGGAGCGAGCAAGCAAGTAGTGAGTCAGAAATAGTCAGAACAGAAAGAATCAGTCACTGAGCCAGTTGAATAGATGTTTTCTTCCGTGTTGTATCGCCGTGGAATAATGTGCGAGGGACCGCGATGCAGCTGAAGTTGTTTTCCTCTCACTGAAGCTAAAATGGCGTCTCTGTTTATCAATTAACTACAGCGCTATGTGCTAACGTTTGTTCTGCGGTGATATTTCAATCAAGTGAGCTACAAAACGATAATAGCAATGTCGTTTTTATAACATACAGTGTGAATAACTTGGAAGGTTGTGCAGGCGAGCTCCATGCGCTGGCAGTGATTTATAAAAAACTTAATAATGCGCGAATTCAAAGTGGTCGTGCTAGGGTCGGGTGGGGTCGGCAAGAGTGCTCTCACAGTGCAGTTTGTGTCGGGTTGTTTTATGGAAAAATATGACCCCACAATAGAGGATTTCTATAGAAAAGAGATAGAAGTGGACAGTTCGCCATGTGTTTTAGAGATTTTGGACACAGCCGGTACGGAACAGTTCGCGTCGATGCGGGACCTGTACATAAAAAACGGGCAAGGATTCGTAGTGGTGTACTCGCTGACGAACCACCAGACGTTTCAGGACATCAAGCCCATGAAGGAGCTGATCACGCGCGTGAAGGGCTCCGAGCGCGTGCCCATCCTGCTGGTGGGCAACAAGTCAGATCTGGAGCACCAACGCGAGGTGACGCCCACGGAGGGCGAGGCGCTCGCGCAGATGTGGGGCTGCCCCATCGTGGAGGCCTCCGCCAAGTCACGCACCAACGTCAACGAAATGTTCGCCGAGATAGTGCGCCAAATGAACGTTAGTCCTGTTAAAGTTAAGCCACCTATTTGTTGTTGTACAGTGCTTTAATATTTAGTGTGTAATGTGGCATTTATTTCTCGTAAGACTGCATTGGCGAGGCGGGTGTGTGGTCACTCCCGCGGCCTCGCCCGACGGCGCGGGCTGCCAGGGGGGATGCCGGCCGTGTTGCCATGGGGGGAGTAGACCCGTCTGGTAGGGGAGGAACACCCAGCTGGCAGGGGCAGACCCGCCCGCGGCCTAAACCAACCCCCGGCGGCCGGTAAGCACGTCATATCACGTTGTTAATATCTTTGATACATACCATTGTCCAATTGAGGTGCTTTATCTTATATTTTCATACTTTAGTACTGGTAGATACTCCCGCAATAATACCTAATGTAAAAAGAACAAAAACATCCTCTTAAACGATTGCATACATACCTCATTTTGAAAGCTAGAGTTTATCAAAAGCAGGGATTCATGTGCAGATTAGTGTCAGGATTGTAAAAACAAAACGGAAAAAAATTGTAAAATAAATAGGTACCTAATGTTAGTCAACTTTGTATATAATTTCATAATTACGAGAAAGATGGGCTGGTTAGAAGGACAAAAAAGTTTAGACAATTTAGAACCATGCAAAAACTTATGATGATTGTGTTGTATGGGTTGTGATGGTAATGTAAACCCCAGAGAGTCCATTCCCACCAAGGCCAATCAATGGTAAAACAGTTCCAAAAGGCCTCTCAACTGAACCTAACTTATTGCTAATATTTTTTGAGCTATTTGCTATTTACGCAAAGATTGCAAGGAATTTAGGGACAGCCTCAATCAAAATCGATGTAATGGATTGCACACCACACCTTGGGATTGGTCAGAATGGACTACCTATAAGTCATATTGCAGATTGAGTTTTATTATGTAAATTATGTTTATAAGAGAAATCAGTAATCAAAGAAATACAGTAAGAATGTCGAAAGCGTGATTGTGTTTTAAAAGTCTACCAGGATTTGTGATAATACATATAACAAAGTATCTATAAATAAAAGTTTTAAGTGGGAGATTAAAATACGCAGTTTTATTAATAGCTTTGTTTGTTTTGACAAGATTAATACAAGGTTTGTTTTGACTCAACTTGAAACAATATAGAAGATAATCTACCATGGATCTGAAAGTATGGAGCTCATGGGATCTATCTACATATTACCGTTACGAGTACAAACTCTGCTAGACAAAACAATAAAAAATCGAAAGAACTGAACTCGGTCACATAATAGGTACCTAAGTATATAATACGCGTATCGGAGGCTATTAATTCCTCTTCTGATAACTGCTGATGTGCTCATCTCATAATTAGTTCATAGTTGATTCCTCTCGCAAAGGTGTGGTCCTCCATATGCCTTACGATATGTTTGAACATCCACTTAGAAACCTGGCACATAATAGCAAATGCTTCCGCAACACGCACACGGGCATCTTGGGTATAAGAACGAATTATGCTCACCCATTCTGGTAACTATGTTTGAAGATTGATTTTTGATTTCAATCAAATTCACCAAAAATATCTTAAATCAAAGTAGGTAGGTATGCATTACTTTTGCATGATCCATACCAGCTCCAAAAATGCCGTTAAGTCAACTATTTTTTTAACTGACTTCAAAAAAGAAAGGGGTTCTCAGTTCGGTTTTAATGTTAAATCGAAAGGTACTATTTATGAACCGATTTCTAAAATTATTTTTTTGTTTGAAAGGGTTACTCATACTCATAAGCTTGGTCCCATTTTTTTTGAAAATGAGGAATAGGTCCAGTAGTTTGGTTATTTAACATGAAATATCTGTAACGTATAATGATATAACGTATTAACGGTAAAATAAAAAACGTATGGTTTCCTTTCTGTGACTGTGGGCTGAAAGGGACCGTTATTCGTCCATATTGTGTAATATATGTGTGGACTTGACAGCCAGAATACAGATGTTGTTGGCCCATTTTCGTGTTTTTAGACGACATTCGCAACGCGAGCAAAAAGGATTGAGTAAGGAAAGTCAGATAGGTCTCGAAGTCGTTTTTTTTAAGTTTTTATATTTTTGAATTATAACATTGATGTACTGAAAACTAACGGAAGACGCTGTAAAGAGTAACCACAGATAGGCGTAAGTTTGTGTTTAGTAGACGAGTTCAAAGAGCTGTGCTATGCTTCGATTACTGTGCGCTACCTACTGCGTTGGTTAGATACCGTTATTGGCCCAGATATCGCGTTAAATCGCCCGGACATTGACGGCAAGTGGTGTTGTAATACCAGATGTTTACTTCCTTATGCGTTGGTTACACTAACTGCAGTCAGCCCCTGTAAATATCGTAACTGGTTTCCTTGCTACTGGCTAAACTATGCAGGTTATCAAGGACACAGATTTTGAATTTAGCATTGGGTACAACTTAAACACAATATAATATTTCTCACAGACAGGAGCTTAGCTAAGAGACATTTCAAATATAACCTGCTTATGTGCTTAAAAAAATATGGTTTCATCGACACATCTCATATGACGTACTCATGTAATGAGCATATTAGTGCCACTAATAACGTCATTCATGAACTATAACGATAACAATAATGTAAGCCCATTTGTGTTGTTTGCATCTTTTATTACCATTTGAGGCTGTGTGTCTAATAATAAATTAGATGTTCGTGCTCTTATCGGTTTGATAAAGATTACCAAACAGTGCCTGCGAATTCTGTGAATGTCCAAATTACTCTAATTGGACCCTTCCTATTCAGTGCGACTGATTCTGTTTGCTCCGAAAGATCCCTTTAGTAAAACGCGACAATGATTTCCTAACATAAAAAAAATTAAACGATCGTTTTATTTAAGTTCACTGACATGTTCGGTGTCAGGCTTTACTGAAAAGCCTTAGATAGTATACAAACCCAACTAACTAAGTAAACCTTGACGCAGAGAAGAGTGGAGAGGAGGGTGTTAAAATATTATGTGATAAGTATAAAAGTTGCCAAATGCATTCAGAAAGTACTGTGTTCATTGTATTGTAGATCAGCACCTCTCTGCCCTCCCTGTATTGATTACACAAAGGGAAATTCAGTTTCCCCTCGCCTTTCCGCCACACGCCTGAATTTTCAATGCAAATCAATGCAATGTTCGTGTCGTTGTATTGTTTATGGCTTCCGTGATACACAAGCTCACCACAATCAACGAATTCATGATGGATTCCTCATTAGAATTCCAGACTTAGTAGGATAGTAGTATCCTTCACAAATGCAATAAGTATTTTATTGATGTCTTTCTGTTTAATTTGAGGTCGGCGATATTTAGTTTGGGTGCTTGCAGTGTGTAGATCAAAATCTACATTCAAAATGATGTCCAATGTCAGAGACGCTTCGGGTAGTAAACAGGGTGCAGTTCCTTCCTACTGCAGGTAAAGAGACTCCGGTCCAGTGTCTATTGTCCCTTCAAGGACCAGTGCATTGAATGAACGCGTTTTGGTCGCTACTCCGCAGTGCTTCATTACAGAAGCAGTTAAGCGAACAGCGACTTTATGTGTAAGCTGATAGAGAACGCTTAAACTTCTCTTTATTTATTATTCAAGTTGTAATCATGTTGCTTTGTGTCTTCGCGTTCATATGTGGTTGTAAGGCTACTAATGCTGACTTCAAAACGCTTAAGCTATGATTCCGAGATGGACCGCAGACTGCAAGCGACACTACTGGTTTCTATATGTTTATGCATCTCTATTAAATTGATTACGAGCGCGGCGGCGCACTGCGGTCTGCAGTCGCATAGAATTTTCTATGGCAGTGGTGTTGCGGCGCCGCAGTGTCGCCTGCGGTTGCGGCCTGCAGTCTGTCTCGGAATCATACCTTTATCATCATATCGCACAAAGTTGCTGTAATTTATTTTGATGGACCATATGTTTTGACAACAGCCATAAAAGCTATTGCGTCAGTTTGGGATAATTCCAAGCCTCCGCTTTGAGGACAAGGAAAAGGTTGGGTTTCCCGCGACGACGCACGATTACATTTTATTTAATCGTATTCGATCGATGTCATCCGATAATTCTTTGAATCATAGTGAATTCAACTGCACTAGTCATGGGTAGAAACCGACTGCCCACGTAATAACGACAACGTCTCGACACAAGGTCGTCGGCATCGTGCATGTGTTGATGTAATACTGCTGACTTCGCTTCATTTGTGTCTATTCTTTCATATTTTATAACTACGTATCTTATTCCTGATGATTCAGAAAACCAGTTCAGATATTCACAAAACCGTCTCTTTCTTGGGAACTCGGAGATACTCAAGATCTAGAAATTTTGTTTGTTCTTTTATTTGCAGTAGGGACGACTATCTGTATGATTCATACTCGTGCTGACAAGTTTCTATCGGTGATCTCAGGACATGAACTAACACCTACGTGTTAATCGTTTGGAAGGGCTAACAACATCATGTAGAGTGCATATCTTTTTAGATCTTTGTTTGTATTTAGAGCAGGTTTCCATATTGCTGAAAGCATACGAATTATTACGACTGCCCTCCTCTGCACAAACTTGTTACAATTAAACCAACTCATTGCATTAATGATTTTCTGATTTGAGTAATTCCAGCTTACATTTGTCAAATTTTTAAAAGGATTTGGGTTTGATCAATTTACGAGCCGGCCATGATAGATCACTATGCAGTTACATTTACATTTACCTTTCTGCCCTACATTTGGCAATATACCAATCTTATTTGTTGTTGCTGGTTGTGCCAGTTTTGTTTGTACTGTCAAGGGCAGAATTATTATTTTCGATTCAAGCTACACGTAATAATGCGTATATTCAGACTCAATATTTAAAACAAAACTTACATTCAGCTACAAATTCCGATGATATTACACCAGCAGCGCATTACTCATATGCGTTAGTGGACTTTAAAATAATCATATACACTTCTGATTAATTTGCGACAACTGTCTGACTGGTCACACCGAAGTGGTGCGTTCTCAAGAATATCATACCCACATCTGCATACGACGAGTATTAGCGACAACTGACTGACTGGTCACACCGAAGTGGTGCGTTCTCAAGAATATCATACCCACATCTGCATACGACGAGTATTTGCACATAACAGTCTTTGTAAGCAAGCACCGAATGAGCAAGTTCTCTTAGAATAGACGCATTGATGGGCATCTCCCGCACTCTTGCCGCGTGCCTCTGCGCATGGGGCATCTAAAAATAATACCATCTAACATGCGCAACGATCGCTCCTACATTATCTGAGTGAATAATTCAAAACTAATAGCCTGGAGCACTTCTATAAACAGCCCTTGTGAACCATAATGAGTTCGCTCCAACAATTTAGAAAAAGCTTTTATGTCTGTTCAACTAATGCGCCTTGAACCCCCTAAACTGTTTGACTGAAGTATTCATACTTTATTCAGAAACGTTGAACTCCTGTCCCCCAAGCGCTTCGCGGCTTTCAGAATTCGAAATACACGTCGTAATTACAATCAAATAACAAGAATCTCTATATGTGTAGCCAAGTTGGCAACAATAGTAATGGTTCCCTTGTTTGCGGAGTGAGTACGTCGACATGAATGCTCGGGGGCTTCGTTCTCATGCATTCCCGCTCGAGTATTCTCACAAAATGGAAACAATTGATGCGGGTGCAGTGGCGTTATTAAATTGAACGCTTCCAACTTCTATTATTATCTAATGAATATGAGTTGCTGTAACAGTAGGTAGTTAGAAGGCCCATTAGCTCAAAATACTTATTTGCAGGAGTGTATTCTTGCGGACACAGTTATATAAGAGGTCTTGAAATTATTCAAAGACCAGCCCGATAAACACATATACACCTTCTAATTTTCACGCAGCTGGCACGGTCTTATCAGGTGTGGTTTGGCATGATTGTGTAAATCGTTAGCAGTCGCCGTACGCAGTAGGTAGTCCCTTTGCTGCCTTGACTGTGCCTAAAATGGATCGAGCCGTGTTTGAGGTGCTTTACCAGACTTTGAGGCGCTGCTACCGTTTAGAGTATCTGTGGTTGGTTAATTAGCATCGACGTTCTATATTTATAGTTTATTCGATTATTTGGTTGTACCATTTGTATTGTACCTACTGAGCAGTTTCTATGAAGAAACTTTCCTGGTACATATTGAGACGAGAGAATCGAGATAGAATAAAGGTTGTCTTGATGCTGTCGTCGCCCGGCGCGGCTTGACTGGCTTGCGTAGCTCTACCTGCCTGCCTTGCGTAAGCTCCCACCTTGACTTGCATTGCTTGCTTGCACCCAACATGGTAAGATTGCTCAGACAAACATTCCGTGCCTTATACACTGCAAACGATGCTTCTCGACGCTTAACAGGAGTTAGTGACGTTTCTGTCAATCATTGTTAAGACAAAGTAGGTACCTACTCGTAAGACTTTTATTCATAGAGTCCTTTCTTCCTTATTTAGGAGTTTGGGTCATATACTCCTACGTGACATCCACATAAATGAGAGGAATGACTCGAGTGTATGTAACTAAATACCCTATTCAATGAAGGACATTGTGCTCTTTTGATTATTCCTGGGATGGTGTCTTTTGCCCTAATGGATACCATTTTTCTTCGCCCATGCTGATGGTTTTGTTAAAAGAACGTTACGTCTCTTAGTTTAAGGAAGGTATTTGAGCCATTGGGACATTGGGAATTTTGTAGCAGTTACATAAATTAGGTTTCTTATTGTGTGGGAATAAGATACAGTTTTGTGCAATTGGTGTCTCAGTCTGGGTGGGATGGGTAACACGTGCTGCGCTTCCGAGCGGCCGAGCCCGAGACAAAACGGAATGAAAAGGCGTGCATTGTGTACCGTGGCCCTTGCTGCTGCTGGCGTGGAACATTATCACGTGTTGAACAGGTTTTTATGTTATAAGATACCATATAACTTTACACTTAACTTCCGTTTTAAATAGACATCTTTCTTCGAATCAGATACTTATCTCAATAACAATCGAATTATCGAACATTTTTGCAAAACAAATGCGGAATCGGATCTAATCCTCTTCATTTAAGTTTTACCTTACCCAGTGAGTAATGAAGCCATACTAAAGTTAACAGTTTCACAAAGCCGTAGTACAATCCGAGGATTATTTCTTAGGCTGCTTGGTAGATGCGGATACTATGCGAGCCAACTAACAATAGGATCGCGTTTGTAGCCAACTTCACGTGATAAATGCCAAATTTGTAGGGTAGGGCCAACAATAAAATTGCCGTTAGCTACCTACCCTCCCTTCCGTGTACATGCGCTCGTTTGTTACACATTGGATATTTTTGTTAAATTTGTTGTTTTGTTACCTTTGTTGTTGACTTTTATCGTTATTGTGGAGATGGAGATGGAGATGATATAGTTTTAAGTGGCGTGGAAGAACTAGAATAATATTTATTTTTTTAAATCAAGAAAAATAAACGGCTATGTGAACTTGGCACCCGACATTGGAAAAACACAGTTTTTTTTGTTTTTTTCGATAGATTACTGTATGTAGTGGATAGTAGTAAAACTATTTTCGTTTGTAGTAATTCGGAAAAAAAAATATAAAGAAATAAAAAAATGTCATCCCCCCAAATGAAAAAAAAATACTTTTTCCATTTTTTTCTTATCAATAATCGTTAGTAGTGGATTGTAGTGAAACTTATTTCGTTTGTAGTAAAACAGAAAAAAAAAATAAAAAAAAAATAGTTTTGAAAAAATCTTTAAAAAATATTTTAATACCTTCAAAAGGCTTTTACGCTAACTACAAACGATAGATTCGATAGAGGCATGTCTGCAGAGGTTTGTAGTGAAAGAATTTTCGTTTGTAGTAAAAAAATAAGCTGTCTAGGACTGTTTCAGTGAAAAAAAAAATATTTTTTTTAATTATTTTTTGTTGGAGAAGACATACGATTACTACAAACGATAGATTCGATAGAGGCATGTCTGTAGAGGTTTGTAGTGAAAGAATTTTTGTTTGTAGTAAAAAAATAAAGAAACTAGGAGGGTTAAAGTGAAAAAAATAATATTTTTTTTAATTATTTTTTGTTGGAGAAGACATACGATTACTACAAACGATAGATATGACAGAGGCATGTCTGTAGAGGTTTGTAGTGAAAGAATTTTTGTTTGTAGTAAAAAAATAAAGAAACTAGGAGGGTTTAAGTAAAAAAAAACATGTTTTGTGAATATTTTTTGTTGGAGAAGACATACGATTACTACAAACGATAGATTCGACAGAGGCATGTCTGTAGAGGTTTGTAGTGAAAGAATTTTCGTTTGTAGTAAAAAAATAAGCTGTCTAGGACTGTTTCAGTGAAAAAAAATATATTTTTTTTAATTATTTTTTGTTGGAGAAGACATACGATTACTACAAATAATAGGTTTGATAGAGGCATGTCTGTAGAGGTTTGTAGTGAAAGAATTTTTGTTTGTAGTAAAAAAATAAAGAAACTAGGAGGGTTAAAGTGAAAAAAATAATATTTTTTTTAATTATTTTTTGTTGGAGAAGACATACGATTACTACAAACGATAGATTCAACAGAGGCATGTCTGTAGAGGTTTGTAGTGAAAGAATTTTCGTTTGTAGTAAAAAAATAAGCTGTCTAGGACTGTTTCAGTGAAAAAAAATATATTTTTTTTAATTATTTTTCGTTGGAGAAGACATACGATTACTACAAACAATAGATTCGATAGAGGCATGTCTGTAGAGGTTTGTAGTGAAAGAATTTTCGTTTGTAGTAAAAAAATAAAGAAACTAGGAGGGTTAAAGTGAAAAAAATAATATTTTTTTTAATTATTTTTTGTTGGAGAAGACATACGATTACTACAAACGATAGATTCGACAGAGGCATGTCTGTAGAGGTTTGTAGTGAAAGAATTTTCGTTTGTAGTAAAAAAATAAGCTGTCTAGGACTGTTTCAGTGAAAAAAAAAATATTTTTTTTAATTATTTTTTGTTGGAGAAGACATACGATTACTACAAACGATAGATTCGATAGAGGCATGTCTGTAGAGGTTTGTAGTGAAAGAATTTTCGTTTGTAGTAAAAAAATAAAGAAACTAGGAGGGTTAAAGTGAAAAAAATAATATTTTTTTTAATTATTTTTTGTTGGAGAAGACATACGATTACTACAAACGATAGATTCGACAGAGGCATGTCTGTAGAGGTTTGTAGTGAAAGAATTTTCGTTTGTAGTAAAAAAATAAGCTGTCTAGGACTGTTTCAGTGAAAAAAAAAATATTTTTTTTAATTATTTTTTGTTGGAGAAGACATACGATTACTACAAACGATAGATTCGATAGAGGCATGTCTGTAGAGGTTTGTAGTGAAAGAATTTTCGTTTGTAGTAAATAAATAAAGAAACTAGGAGGGTTAAAGTGAAAAAAATAATATTTTTTTTAATTATTTTTTGTTGGAGAAGACATACGATTACTACAAACGATAGATATGACAGAGGCATGTCTGTAGAGGTTTGTAGTGAAAGAGTTTTTGTTTGTAGTAAAAAAATAAGCTGTCTAGGACTGTTTCAGTGAAAAAAAAAATATTTTTTTTAATTATTTTTTGTTGGAGAAGACATACGATTACTACAAACGATAGATTCGATAGAGGCATGTCTGTAGAGGTTTGTAGTGAAAGAATTTTCGTTTGTAGTAAAAAAATAAAGAAACTAGGAGGGTTAAAGTGAAAAAAATAATATTTTTTTTAATTATTTTTTGTTGGAGAAGACATACGATTACTACAAACGATAGATTCGACAGAGGCATGTCTGTAGAGGTTTGTAGTGAAAGAATTTTCGTTTGTAGTAAAAAAATAAGCTGTCTAGGACTGTTTCAGTGAAAAAAAAAATATTTTTTTTAATTATTTTTTGTTGGAGAAGACATACGATTACTACAAACGATAGATTCGATAGAGGCATGTCTGTAGAGGTTTGTAGTGAAAGAATTTTCGTTTGTAGTAAATAAATAAAGAAACTAGGAGGGTTAAAGTGAAAAAAATAATATTTTTTTTAATTATTTTTTGTTGGAGAAGACATACGATTACTACAAACGATAGATATGACAGAGGCATGTCTGTAGAGGTTTGTAGTGAAAGAGTTTTTGTTTGTAGTAAAAAAATAAAGAAACTAGGAGGGTTAAAGTGAAAAAAAATATATTTTTTTTAATTATTTTTTGTTCGAGAAGACATACGATTACTACAAACGATAGATTCGACAGAGGCATGTCTGTAGAGGTTTGTAGTGAAAGAATTTTCGTTTGTAGTAAAAAAATAAGCTGTCTAGGACTGTTTCAGTGAAAAAAAATATATTTTTTTTAATTATTTTTTGTTGGAGAAGACATACGATTACTACAAACGATAGATTCGATAGAGGCATGTCTGTAGAGGTTTGTAGTGAAAGAATTTTCGTTTGTAGTAAAAAAATAAAGAAACTAGGAGGGTTAAAGTGAAAAAAATAATTTTTTTTTTAATTATTTTTTGTTGGAGAAGACATACGATTACTACAAACGATAGATTCGACAGAGGCATGTCTGTAGAGGTTTGTAGTGAAAGAATTTTTGTTTGTAGTAAAAAAATAAGCTGTCTAGGACTGTTTCAGTGAAAAAAAATATATTTTTTTTAATTATTTTTTGTTGGAGAAGACATACGATTACTACAAACGATAGATTCGATAGAGGCATGTCTGTAGAGGTTTGTAGTGAAAGAATTTTCGTTTGTAGTAAAAAAATAAAGAAACTAGGAGGGTTAAAGTGAAAAAAAGAATTTTTTTTTTAATTATTTTTTGTTGGAGAAGACATACGATTACTACAAACGATAGATTCGACAGAGGCATGTCTGTAGAGGTTTGTAGTGAAAGAATTTTCGTTTGTAGTAAAAAAATAAGCTGTCTAGGACTGTTTCAGTGAAAAAAAATATTTTTTTTTTAATTATTTTTTGTTGGAGAAGACATACGATTACTACAAACGATAGATTCGACAGAGGCATGTCTGTAGAGGTTTGTAGTGAAAGAATTTTCGTTTGTAGTAAAAAAATAAGCTGTCTAGGACTGTTACAGTGAAAAAAAATATATTTTTTTTAATTATTTTTTGTTGGAGAAGACATACGATTACTAAAAACGATAGATTCGATAGAGGCATGTCTGTAGAGGTTTGTAGTGAAAGAATTTTCGTTTGTAGTAAAAAAATAAAGAAACTAGGAGGGTTAAAGTGAAAAAAATAATATTTTTTTTAATTATTTTTTGTTGGAGAAGACATACGATTACTACAAAAGATAGATTCGACAGAGGCATGTCTGTAGAGGTTTGTAGTGAAAGAATTTTCGTTTGTAGTAAAAAAATAAGCTGTCTAGGACTGTTTCAGTGAAAAAAAAAATATTTTTTTTAATTATTTTTTGTTGGAGAAGACATACGATTACTACAAACGATAGATTCGATAGAGGCATGTCTGTAGAGGTTTGTAGTGAAAGAATTTTCGTTTGTAGTAAAAAAATAAAGAAACTAGGAGGGTTAAAGTGAAAAAAATAATATTTTTTTTAATTATTTTTTGTTGGAGAAGACATACGATTACTACAAACGATAGATTCGACAGAGGCATGTCTGTAGAGGTTTGTAGTGAAAGAATTTTCGTTTGTAGTAAAAAAATAAGCTGTCTAGGACTGTTTCAGTGAAAAAAAATATATTTTTTTTAATTATTTTTTGTTGGAGAAGACATACGATTACTACAAACGATAGATTTGATAGAGGAATGTCTGTAGAGGTTTGTAGTGAAAGAATTTTTGTTTGTAGTAAAAAAATAAAGAAACTAGGAGGGTTTAAGTAAAAAAAAAACATTTTTTGTGAATATTTTTTGTTGGAGAAGACATACGATTACTACAAACGATAGATTCGATAGAGGCATGTCTGTAGAGGTTTGTAGTGAAAGAATTTTCGTTGGTAGTAAAAAAATAAGCTGTCTAGGACTGTTTCAGTGAAAAAAAATATTTTTTTTTTTAATTATTTTTTGTTGGAGAAGACATACGATTACTACAAACGATAGATTTGATAGAGGAATGTCTGTAGAGGTTTGTAGTGAAAGAATTTTTGTTTGTAGTAAAAAAATAAAGAAACTAGTAAAGTAAACTAGCGTTTAAGTAAAAAAAAACATTTTTTGTGAATATTTTTTGTTGGAGAAGACATACGATTACTACAAAAGATAGATTCGATAGAGGCATGTCTGTAGAAGTTTGTAGTGAAAGAATTTTCGTTTGTAGTAAAAAAATAAGCTGTCTAGGACTGTTTCAGTGAATGCATTGATGTACCCTTATTTAAAATTTGGGGGCCAGACCACAGATTAATAAAGAGTTCGGAACAGATTGGACACTGTACATAATCGTTCAACTAATAAGCGACCCTTGCTACAACGCAACAAAGTACAATTCATGCTGTGTAGCGCGGCGCCCGCACTTCGATTAGGTACTTGCCTAAAAGTTGCCTCTCTTTCTGTCGCGTAACTCTATCCTCGTCTGAAGCGGCCCGTGAAACTAAGGGTTGTCTCTTGTGACAAATAAAACTGGATATTTACATAACTACTAACTACGAACCACTTACTATTATTATTATTCTAGATTTGTAAATAACATTTAATATAGTTAGTATAGGTACCTACCTAACCTTTTACATAATGGCCAGAAATCCTATCGACAGTCAGTAGGACAGTCTTTATCCATCTGCGGGTCTAGAAAGAGAAACGATTCACTCTCAATCGTCCCGTCTTTGACTGTCAAACCTAGTACATTTGACAGTCGAAAGTGTTCGTTTGACAGCCAAAGACGGGGCGATTGAGAGCGAATCGTTTCTCTTTCTAGACCCGCAGTGCAGTGACGAAACGTCATCAAACAAAGCATGCAGTATTTAGTTTCGCCTTCATTTTCAACCGACTTCAAAAAAAGGAGGAGGTTCTCAATTCGACCCGTATGTTTTTTTTTTTTTTCTATGTTTGTTACGCGATTGCTCCGTCAATTATGAACCGATTTGAACAAATCTTTTTTCGGCGTATAGGTAATACCTCAAGGGTGGTCCCATTGACACCAGGTCAGGATCTGATGATGGGATCCTGGAGAAATCGAGAGAACTCTTCAAATATTATAGGCAGACCTATAGTGATTTTTGTGTTTTTCATAATAACTCGTGCAAATGCACATGGTAAGCATAATATTGTGATGCGGAACTGCTGATGAAGACCACATATGGCCACCAGATCTGCTCAATACTAGGTACAAATACAATGCGTGGCTGACGGGCAGGCAACGCATAGCCTAAACCGGTGGACCTAGAGCCATGAAACTTTGTACAGGGGTTCCTTAGTCGCGTGGGGTAGCACTGATATAGCATTTGACAAAATTAATTCCCCAAGGGAGGGGGGGACAAGGGGTTACAGTTAGTATTAAACTCAATCTAATCAAATAGGGTTTGTGGAAGTCGGTTTTTTCTAAAGTTTACTTTTTGTTTCAATTATCTTCTTTATATTTCCAATTCTGTAAGTATGGGAGGTAAGGCTTAGTTACAGAGACAACGCAATGCAATGATACTATACTTAATTCCATATAGGATTGGAAATATAAAAAATGTTCAAAATGTTCTCAATGCTTTATGGAGTGGAGTATTAAGGTAACTATCTCCGAGTGCAGTAGCTTGCACTGTTATTCATTTATTATGATTGTTTTTTTTTGTTTTTTTTTTTTTTATTTCTTAATTATTGTGTTTTTTTTCTATCTATTCGTTGCTTTTGTATTTTTGTTTATATTTTTTTCTTGTATTTTTATATTAATTTCTTGATTTGAATTATTTTTCATTGTATCATAATATTTTTTTAGCGAATCAAAATAACAAAAATTACAATAATTAAAATAAATTAAATGTTCAGTTCTTCAATAATTATTTATTGTTATTATTATTTATGTTTGGTATTTTTTTGTTTTTTTGGTATAATTTTACATATCCATTATTTTTGTATCGTATAATAATTTATATTAAATTTATCGATTATTATTATTATTGGTTTAAATAGTACTAATGTATCTTGTTGTCTTAATAATGGTAGTGCTGTTTTTTTTTTCGTACTTTTGTACTTGTATTTTTGTACGCTTTTTTTTTGTTTATTTTTATTTTATTAGTATATTTTTACATGTCCATTATTATTTTTACAATTTTATTTTTATTTTATAATTACTAATGTTCAATCGATCAAGTATTGTTTTAATAGCTATATAAATATATTGTTTCCTTAATTAATTATAAATGTATACCTTTTTCTTATATTAATATTTTTTTATTTTGGATCTTAAGTTTAAATCTAAATTCGGACATAGAACAGCAGATGTATTCGACGTTGCTTCAGAACTTCGCGGTTGGTCATCGCCATTACTCGTTTTGAAGAACAAAGATCGTTATGTTCTTCCCATGTACCAGACACTCGTTTAATACAAGCGTAGTAATGCCCAGCAACGAAAATAACCGCCGCAACCATTTTGTACTGGTCATCGCAGTAGTTTAATTTTGCAGGGATTTCTGAGAGAGTGAACTGTTTCCTGCAATTCTCTAGACCGCGACGAGCGGCAATCAACCCTATTTCCGCAGCTTCGAGATTGAGAAAAATGTGGCTTCCTCCGGAAAACGTCTTCGTGACGTGAGTTCCTTTACATAAGGAACACTCGCTTCGAGTTTTTGATACGTAGTGTCCAGTGGACTGACTGACAGCTTCCTGTAGGCCCTTCATGGCGTCTTGGAAAATGGGGTCTGGATTTAGGTCAAGAACGGGGATGTTGCTTATTTTTTCGAACCGACATTCACAGCAATGAATTTTTATTTCAAGAGACGGAGTACTTGGCAGAATGTGTGATTCTATTAAAGTTGCGATGTTGATCTCGCAATCCAACACTCCATTCTTTATCTCGTTCGTGTGTTTTAAAATTTCACCACGTTGATTGTATAGATTCGAACTAACGCCAGATTTTGACAACGTCTCTACAAAATCATGCATAGCACTCTTCGACTTTGTCATGTGTTCGCTATACGGAGCAAAGTCGTGGTATGCGGCTAGCATGCTCTGCACGGTGGAGTCGAATGCGCACGTGTTCTGCACGATAATATTTCGTTTGTTGATTTTTGCAGGGCCCAAACTGTTACCATTCACGAGTAAAGGCAAAGTTAAACTGAATTTTGGCCGCTGCCGTATTACTTGCATATCGGGGCACGGTGTTAGATATTTTCCTCTTTTCTTGGGTGTAGCCTGTGTTTTCGTTTCGATCGCTTCAGTCTTTTTTTTAAGGCCACGCCAATCCTCGTTCTCATTAAGGAAAGCCATTGAGGGATTTTGTGGTTCGGTCGAAATGTCGTCGTCTGAACACACAAGAGACGTACCACACAGCTTGTCTTCATTTTTTTTCAGGTTGTTTTCACATTTATCACCATCGCCATCACTGCCATCTTCGTGTAAACGTTTACGATCAAATCCTTTGCCTTCGTCATTTTTTCTACAATCAAACTCTAGTTCCAGATCCTCACAACCATGGACGAAGACTTCTCGCTCATCATCAGGTATTGAGATATGACATTTTTCCTCGGGAAATCCGCTTTCTATCCTAGAAGTGGATGACTCCCTGACCACGATGGCAGATTTTCCCTCAAGCGGATCGGCTACTCGAGGAGTGGAATGGGTAACCTTGGGCTGTTTTTTTTTTGTTTTCTTTACGTCGGCATTCAACAAAGTTGTAGTGCCTACCAGGTTCCTCAGGTGGATAATGAGGAACTTGTCCATCCTAATAGATTTTTCTTTTTTGAACACTAGATGTTTTAACTCCCGGAAATATTCCTCACTGCGAGCTGAACTGGAAACCAGTGCCTCGTTGTCAATTGATACCTTTACCTCTACCATAACAGCAGTCCAAAGCAGCAGACAAACTGTTTCACCAATTTCAACAGGCGAACACCGAACGCCGAACACTGATAAGCATTCAATCTACCATGTTTAAGTTCACTTTTACTGTCGGACTCGATTTTTTTCGCAATGGCTTCGACTGCAGAACTTGAGTCTAGTTCAATCTCATCATCACTGTCTTTGAATCTATTCAACAAACTTTCTTTTTCATCCTAGCCAATGTCGAGTTTCCCTGAATTATCGGGAAAACTGTACCATTGCAAGCGCTCTGTGAGTCGGTTCTGCGCTGCAAAACAATGGCTGAGTTCGTCGTGTATATCTTCGTGGGTCGCAAAAGAAATCGTCAGTACGTCTGTACACAAACGTATGAAATCTTTTACCTCCGTGCATGTCGTTAGCAGACCCATGCAACGGAGGAAGAAGTCCTTCTTCCCTGGGCTCTCGTGGTTAAAGCAGCTCCAGCGCGCCACCATGTGTATAAAGTGCGAGATATCTATTCGAATCAAACAAAGTGGTGGATTCACCCGCACAGAGCCACCGTTAGTAAAGACAATACATGATTCAATGTATGTCTTAAGATTCGTGTTGTTGAACGCGAGAGAAGCAGCGTTCAGGAGTGCCAGTGAGTAGTCTGTAACTACTTGTTTCGGACACGACGCACCAGAACGCAACCACTCTCGAATCCAATACGTCAGGGTATTTGTGTCGTGCTTCTCGGATATTAATTGGAATAATGGTAATATCTTTTGACCATATCCACAAACAGCTTGGTAGAGGTATACAACGCGCTTTGACCCATCTGGTTTTGGTACCTGCTTGACCAAGCTACCCGTTGCATCGATGCTGATACTTCCCACGTCGTCCTCCTTTATAAACTTGTTATACATGTATAACTGCGTGGGAGTCCAGTACATCAAATAGAATTTATCCAGACCAATATCGTGAATGCATCCATTAAATTCCAGTCCATACTTCATATCCCACACAGAGGCAAGAGCTGACTTAACTTTAAATAAACCTAAATCCTTGTCGCGTGCTTCCTGCTTTGCTTTACGGACAACTTCTTCCGAAGGTATGTTAGCCGGAATAACATCCCCAAATTCCATCAACCTATTCGCTTCCTCACGTCGCCAAACGTATGTCGATTTCCCTTGTAATTCTTTGCCGATTCGCAATCGTCTTTCTCCACTTACTTGACGTTTTTTTTGGTGCACTACTCCGCGGGAGTCAAAAGTGGAAACGTGAAACGTCGTCCCGTCATCGGCATCGGTTGGTTCACTCAGACAATAAATGTGAATTTTCGAACCGCATTCCGAGCAACTGCCTTTAACCGATAAAAACGCCTCCCCTGGATTTCTGTTAATTTTTGCGTTTTTGAACGAGAAAGGGCAAGGCAATTTCAGGTGATTCCATAAAATATCGTAGAGAGCGTCCGTCCAACCGATAACGAGGACCTCGTATTTACGTTCCTTGTATTCTATGACACGAGACTTGAGGGCGGCCCATTCACTTCTCGATACGTCGATGTCTTTGCGTAAAGCAGGCAACACGCATTCCGTTTCGCCCATGGACCAATTCGAATGTTCTCTTGAATCGACAGCCGTGTCATCATAATTACAGTCATTGCTATTCGACTCCAACATTTCAATACCATGAATTCTATTTAAAACATTGTTCCGATTGCTGCTTAAGTAAAGATAAAGATAGTCCTTTGACATCTTACCGTTCATCGCATTGGTCGCTATTTGCCAAACATCGTCACTCCACGGTAAGAGATGGCGTTCATCATCAATGAACCGCAGATGTTTCAAGGCATCATAAATAATATGTGGCGGATTCGCTGCCGCTCGAGGCATTTCAAAAGCTTGGAGCGCGTTTCTGGCACGCTTCGAAAAAAATTAAAACGAAAACCCACCGCTAGGTTGTTGTCATCAGATTGCTTCTCTAATCTTTGCCATTAATCTTACCGTAGACAATTACTCCATCCATATGATGATGTTGAAGTTCGAGAATACCTTTGTGGACCCTATGAATTAAATTCGCAAATACCTGTTTTATGTTATGAGAATGCAGAATCAGTTGAATTAATCTCTGATAAATACACGTAAATAATTATTAGTGTTAAGCTGACTAAATCTAATAAAATAAAAACCGAGGTACAAGCCAGAGTATAGAGCAACGGCAGCAGAGAGGTAACAAATATTGCGAGACAGACAACGAGTGGACTCAATGTATGCAATAATAATAGAAAGACAATAAATAAGTCGATGTTGATAAAAATAGTAAAGTACAGATAAGAAATACAGCAAATGTAATGGCAAATATATTATTTTTACTGAGAATTTGCCTTAATACGCAACGTACCTATCTCTGGATAAGTGCTTTAAGCTACCTACTTATACATATAACTCGCTAAATAAATTTTACAACGGTAACACCAAATCGTAAATTATGCAAGGTTCTCCCTCTTAAACTAACTAAACTAAACTAATATTATGTACTTAGTACGTAAGGACTACCTCAATAAATGGTAAATTATATGAATTTTATTTTATAACTATTACTTAACTAATTTTTTAACAAAATATTTATGAACATATAACTGAACTACTACCTACCTAAAATCTTATAAACCAGTTACCCTAATAAGTATAGATATATATACCTCCCTAAAACTATTTTATTTTACCTTTCTAACAACTTAACAAGTAACCCAAAGAGTTAATCAAAATTTCTATGAAATTTAAATGCCGTCGCAAAGAGTCGACCCCCATGATCGCCGCATTGCCGTACGGAAAGCACGTTTCACAGATTTTTGCAAGATATTAAAGGTCGGTCGTTTGAAATAAATGAGTCCTGAATTCTTGATATAAGTATAGAGCACCTATGTGTCGTCGCAGAAATTAGTAACTTACTGAAATTTACATGTAGTGTAGATTCCAGTATATGTAGGTTTTTTCGGGGGGGTTTTGTTTTCCCACATACTAAGTATTAGTATATGGGTTTCACTTCGCATTTATTTCAAGATTAAAGCCAATTTATTTCATGATATTGGTTTTAGGTAAGGGTGCTTTTAATAAATGTACAGTTTAATACATGTAGTTTCGCTACATATTGTAATCAGGTTACAAAAGTAATAATTAATGTGATAACTGTTACCGAGTAGTTATAACTATGTACTGCTTTAGTTCAAAGAATGTGGACTACATTTTTAATTATATTTTTTCCATTCGGATCACAAATAAGTCGCTATAATTGCCCAACGATCTATTGGCGTATGAGTGACGTTTACAGGGGGCGTCACTTCTACGCAACTTAATGCTAAGCTGTACTTCAATGATGAGGATGACGATTTTTTTTTACTGTGATTTGCTTCAAAATCGATATCTGAAGATCCGGTTGAAGACTAATCATGCTTCTAAATTCTTTCAATACAAACCTCTACAGACATGCCTCTATCAAACCTATTGTTTGTAGTAATCGTATGTCTTCTCCAACAAAAAATATTCACAAAAAATGATTTTTTTTTACTTAAACCCTCCTAGTTTCTTTATTTTTTTACTACAAACAAAAATTCTTTCACTACAAACCTCTACAGACATGCCTCTATCAAACCTATTATTTGTTGTAATCGTATGTCTTCTCCAACAAAAAATAATTAAAAAAAATATATTTTTTTCACTGAAACAGTCCTAGACAGCTTATTTTTTTACTACAAACGAAAATTCTTTCACTACAAACCTCTACAGACATGCCTCTATCGAATCTATCGTTTGTAGTAATCGTATGTCTTCTCCAACAAAAAATATTCACAAAAAATGTTTTTTTTTTTACTTAAAACCTCCTAGTTTCTTTATTTTTTTACTACAAACAAAAATTCTTTCACTACAAACCTCTACAGACATGCCTCTGTCGAATCTATCGTTTGTAGTAATCGTATGTCTTCTCCAACAAAAAATAATTAAAAAAAATATTATTTTTTTCACTTTAACCCTCCTAGTTTCTTTATTTTTTTACTACAAACGAAAATTCTTTCACTACAAACCTCTACAGACATGCCTCTGTCATATCTATCGTTTGTAGTAATCGTATGTCTTCTCCAACAAAAAATAATTAAAAAAAATATTATTTTTTTCACTTTAACCCTCCTAGTTTCTTTATTTTTTTACTACAAACAAAAATTCTTTCACTACAAACCTCTACAGACATGCCTCTGTCATATCTATCGTTTGTAGTAATCGTATGTCTTCTCCAACAAAAAATAATTAAAAAAAATATTATTTTTTTCACTTTAACCCTCCTAGTTTCTTTATTTTTTTACTACAAACGAAAATTCTTTCACTACAAACCTCTACAGACATGCCTCTATCGAATCTATCGTTTGTAGTAATCGTATGTCTTCTCCAACAAAAAATAATTAAAAAAAATATATTTTTTTTCACTGAAACAGTCCTAGACAGCTTATTTTTTTACTACAAACGAAAATTCTTTCACTACAAACCTCTACAGACATGCCTCTGTCGAATCTATCGTTTGTAGTAATCGTATGTCTTCTCCAACAAAAAATAATTAAAAAAAATATCATTTTTTTCACTTTAACCCTCCTAGTTTCTTTATTTTTTTACTACAAACAAAAATTCTTTCACTACAAACCTCTACAGACATGCCTCTATCGAATCTATCGTTTGTAGTAATCGTATGTCTTCTCCAACAAAAAATAATTAAAAAAAATATATTTTTTTTCACTGAAACAGTCCTAGACAGCTTATTTTTTTACTACAAACAAAAATTCTTTCACTAAAAACCTCTACAGACATGCCTCTGTCGAATCTATCGTTTGTAGTAATCGTATGTCTTCTCCAACAAAAAATAATTAAAAAAAATATTATTTTTTTCACTTTAACCCTCCTAGTTTCTTTATTTTTTTACTACAAACGAAAATTCTTTCACTACAAACCTCTACAGACATGCCTCTATCGAATCTATCGTTTGTAGTAATCGTATGTCTTCTCCAACAAAAAATAATTAAAAAAAATATATTTTTTTTCACTGAAACAGTCCTAGACAGCTTATTTTTTTACTACAAACGAAAATTCTTTCACTACAAACCTCTACAGACATGCCTCTGTCGAATCTATCGTTTGTAGTAATCGTATGTCTTCTCCAACAAAAAATAATTAAAAAAAATATTATTTTTTTCACTTTAACCCTCCTAGTTTCTTTATTTTTTACTACAAACAAAAACTCTTTCACTACAAACCTCTACAGACATGCCTCTGTCATATCTATCGTTTGTAGTAATCGTATGTCTTCTCCAACAAAAAATAATTAAAAAAAATATTATTTTTTTCACTTTAACCCTCCTAGTTTCTTTATTTATTTACTACAAACGAAAATTCTTTCACTACAAACCTCTACAGACATGCCTCTATCGAATCTATCGTTTGTAGTAATCGTATGTCTTCTCCAACAAAAAATAATTAAAAAAAATATTTTTTTTTTCACTGAAACAGTCCTAGACAGCTTATTTTTTTACTACAAACGAAAATTCTTTCACTACAAACCTCTACAGACATGCCTCTGTCGAATCTATCGTTTGTAGTAATCGTATGTCTTCTCCAACAAAAAATAATTAAAAAAAATATTATTTTTTTCACTTTAACCCTCCTAGTTTCTTTATTTTTTTACTACAAACAAAAACTCTTTCACTACAAACCTCTACAGACATGCCTCTATCGAATCTATCGTTTGTAGTAATCGTATGTCTTCTCCAACAAAAAATAATTAAAAAAAATATTTTTTTTTTCACTGAAACAGTCCTAGACAGCTTATTTTTTTACTACAAACGAAAATTCTTTCACTACAAACCTCTACAGACATGCCTCTGTCGAATCTATCGTTTGTAGTAATCGTATGTCTTCTCCAACAAAAAATAATTAAAAAAAATATTATTTTTTTCACTTTAACCCTCCTAGTTTCTTTATTTTTTTACTACAAACGAAAATTCTTTCACTACAAACCTCTACAGACATGCCTCTGTCGAATCTATCGTTTGTAGTAATCGTATGTCTTCTCCAACAAAAAATAATTAAAAAAAATATATTTTTTTTCACTGAAACAGTCCTAGACAGCTTATTTTTTTACTACAAACAAAAATTCCTTCACTACAAACCTCTACAGACATGCCTCTGTCGAATCTATCGTTTGTAGTAATCGTATGTCTTCTCCAACAAAAAATAATTAAAAAAAATATTATTTTTTTCACTTTAACCCTCCTAGTTTCTTTATTTTTTTACTACAAACGAAAATTCTTTCACTACAAACCTCTACAGACATGCCTCTGTCATATCTATCGTTTGTAGTAATCGTATGTCTTCTCCAACAAAAAATAATTAAAAAAAATATTATTTTTTTCACTTTAACCCTCCTAGTTTCTTTATTTTTTTACTACAAACAAAAATTCTTTCACTACAAACCTCTACAGACATGCCTCTGTCATATCTATCGTTTGTAGTAATCGTATGTCTTCTCCAACAAAAAATAATTAAAAAAAATATTATTTTTTTCACTTTAACCCTCCTAGTTTCTTTATTTTTTTACTACAAACGAAAATTCTTTCACTACAAACCTCTACAGACATGCCTCTATCGAATCTATCGTTTGTAGTAATCGTATGTCTTCTCCAACAAAAAATAATTAAAAAAAATATATTTTTTTTCACTGAAACAGTCCTAGACAGCTTATTTTTTTACTACAAACGAAAATTCTTTCACTACAAACCTCTACAGACATGCCTCTGTCGAATCTATCGTTTGTAGTAATCGTATGTCTTCTCCAACAAAAAATAATTAAAAAAAATATCATTTTTTTCACTTTAACCCTCCTAGTTTCTTTATTTTTTTACTACAAACAAAAATTCTTTCACTACAAACCTCTACAGACATGCCTCTATCGAATCTATCGTTTGTAGTAATCGTATGTCTTCTCCAACAAAAAATAATTAAAAAAAATATATTTTTTTTCACTGAAACAGTCCTAGACAGCTTATTTTTTTACTACAAACAAAAATTCTTTCACTACAAACCTCTACAGACATGCCTCTGTCGAATCTATCGTTTGTAGTAATCGTATGTCTTCTCCAACAAAAAATAATTAAAAAAAATATTATTTTTTTCACTTTAACCCTCCTAGTTTCTTTATTTTTTTACTACAAACGAAAATTCTTTCACTACAAACCTCTACAGACATGCCTCTATCGAATCTATCGTTTGTAGTAATCGTATGTCTTCTCCAACAAAAAATAATTAAAAAAAATATATTTTTTTTCACTGAAACAGTCCTAGACAGCTTATTTTTTTACTACAAACGAAAATTCTTTCACTACAAACCTCTATAGACATGCCTCTGTCGAATCTATCGTTTGTAGTAATCGTATGTCTTCTCCAACAAAAAATAATTAAAAAAAATATTATTTTTTTCACTTTAACCCTCCTAGTTTCTTTATTTTTTTACTACAAACAAAAACTCTTTCACTACAAACCTCTACAGACATGCCTCTGTCATATCTATCGTTTGTAGTAATCGTATGTCTTCTCCAACAAAAAATAATTAAAAAAAATATTATTTTTTTCACTTTAACCCTCCTAGTTTCTTTATTTATTTACTACAAACAAAAATTCTTTCACTACAAACCTCTACAGACATGCCTCTATCGAATCTATCGTTTGTAGTAATCGTATGTCTTCTCCAACAAAAAATAATTAAAAAAAATATTTTTTTTTTCACTGAAACAGTCCTAGACAGCTTATTTTTTTACTACAAACGAAAATTCTTTCACTACAAACCTCTACAGACATGCCTCTGTCGAATCTATCGTTTGTAGTAATCGTATGTCTTCTCCAACAAAAAATATTCACAAAACATGTTTTTTTTTACTTAAACCCTCCTAGTTTCTTTATTTTTTTACTACAAACAAAAACTCTTTCACTACAAACCTCTACAGACATGCCTCTATCAAACCTATTATTTGTAGTAATCGTATGTCTTCTCCAACAAAAAATAATTAAAAAAAATATTATTTTTTTCACTTTAACCCTCCTAGTTTCTTTATTTTTTTACTACAAACAAAAATTCTTTCACTACAAACCTCTACAGACATGCCTCTGTCATATCTATCGTTTGTAGTAATCGTATGTCTTCTCCAACAAAAAATAATTAAAAAAAATATTATTTTTTTCACTTTAACCCTCCTAGTTTCTTTATTTTTTTACTACAAACGAAAATTCTTTCACTACAAACCTCTACAGACATGCCTCTATCGAATCTATCGTTTGTAGTAATCGTATGTCTTCTCCAACAAAAAATAATTAAAAAAAATATATTTTTTTTCACTGAAACAGTCCTAGACAGCTTATTTTTTTACTACAAACGAAAATTCTTTCACTACAAACCTCTACAGACATGCCTCTGTCGAATCTATCGTTTGTAGTAATCGTATGTCTTCTCCAACAAAAAATAATTAAAAAAAATATCATTTTTTTCACTTTAACCCTCCTAGTTTCTTTATTTTTTTACTACAAACGAAAATTCTTTCACTACAAACCTCTACAGACATGCCTCTATCGAATCTATCGTTTGTAGTAATCGTATGTCTTCTCCAACAAAAAATAATTAAAAAAAATATATATTTTTTCACTGAAACAGTCCTAGACAGCTTATTTTTTTACTACAAACAAAAATTCTTTCACTACAAACCTCTACAGACATGCCTCTGTCGAATCTATCGTTTGTAGTAATCGTATGTCTTCTCCAACAAAAAATAATTAAAAAAAATATTTTTTTTTTCACTTTAACCCTCCTAGTTTCTTTATTTTTTTACTACAAACGAAAATTCTTTCACTACAAACCTCTACAGACATGCCTCTATCGAATCTATCGTTTGTAGTAATCGTATGTCTTCTCCAACAAAAAATAATTAAAAAAAATATATTTTTTTTCACTGAAACAGTCCTAGACAGCTTATTTTTTTACTACAAACGAAAATTCTTTCACTACAAACCTCTACAGACATGCCTCTGTCGAATCTATCGTTTGTAGTAATCGTATGTCTTCTCCAACAAAAAATATTCACAAAAAATGTTTTTTTTTTACTTAAACCCTCCTAGTTTCTTTATTTTTTTACTACAAACAAAAATTCTTTCACTACAAACCTCTACAGACATGCCTCTGTCATATCTATCGTTTGTAGTAATCGTATGTCTTCTCCAACAAAAAATAATTAAAAAAAATATTTTTTTTTTCACTGAAACAGTCCTAGACAGCTTATTTTTTTACTACAAACGAAAATTCTTTCACTACAAACCTCTACAGACATGCCTCTGTCGAATCTATCGTTTGTAGTAATCGTATGTCTTCTCCAACAAAAAATAATTAAAAAAAATATTATTTTTTTCACTTTAACCCTCCTAGTTTCTTTATTTTTTTACTACAAACAAAAATTCTTTCACTACAAACCTCTACAGACATGCCTCTATCAAACCTATTATTTGTAGTAATCGTATCTCTTCTCCAACAAAAAATAATTAAAAAAAATATATTTTTTTTCACTGAAACAGTCCTAGACAGCTTATTTTTTTACTACAAACGAAAATTCTTTCACTACAAACCTCTACAGACATGCCTCTGTCGAATCTATCGTTTGTAGTAATCGTATGTCTTCTCCAACAAAAAATATTCACAAAACATGTTTTTTTTTACTTAAACCCTCCTAGTTTCTTTATTTTTTTACTACAAACAAAAATTCTTTCACTACAAACCTCTACAGACATGCCTCTGTCATATCTATCGTTTGTAGTAATCGTATGTCTTCTCCAACAAAAAATAATTAAAAAAAATATTATTTTTTTCACTTTAACCCTCCTAGTTTCTTTATTTTTTTACTACAAACAAAAACTCTTTCACTACAAACCTCTACAGACATGCCTCTATCAAACCTATTATTTGTAGTAATCGTATGTCTTCTCCAACAAAAAATAATTAAAAAAAATATTTTTTTTTTCACTTTAACCCTCCTAGTTTCTTTATTTTTTTACTACAAACAAAAATTCTTTCACTACAAACCTCTACAGACATGCCTCTGTCATATCTATCGTTTGTAGTAATCGTATGTCTTCTCCAACAAAAAATAATTAAAAAAAATATTATTTTTTTCACTTTAACCCTCCTAGTTTCTTTATTTTTTTACTACAAACGAAAATTCTTTCACTACAAACCTCTACAGACATGCCTCTATCGAATCTATCGTTTGTAGTAATCGTATGTCTTCTCCAACAAAAAATAATTAAAAAAAATATATTTTTTTTCACTGAAACAGTCCTAGACAGCTTATTTTTTTACTACAAACGAAAATTCTTTCACTACAAACCTCTACAGACATGCCTCTGTCGAATCTATCGTTTGTAGTAATCGTATGTCTTCTCCAACAAAAAATAATTAAAAAAAATATCATTTTTTTCACTTTAACCCTCCTAGTTTCTTTATTTTTTTACTACAAACGAAAATTCTTTCACTACAAACCTCTACAGACATGCCTCTATCGAATCTATCGTTTGTAGTAATCGTATGTCTTCTCCAACAAAAAATAATTAAAAAAAATATATTTTTTTTCACTGAAACAGTCCTAGACAGCTTATTTTTTTACTACAAACAAAAATTCTTTCACTACAAACCTCTACAGACATGCCTCTGTCGAATCTATCGTTTGTAGTAATCGTATGTCTTCTCCAACAAAAAATAATTAAAAAAAATATTTTTTTTTTCACTTTAACCCTCCTAGTTTCTTTATTTTTTTACTACAAACGAAAATTCTTTCACTACAAACCTCTACAGACATGCCTCTATCGAATCTATCGTTTGTAGTAATCGTATGTCTTCTCCAACAAAAAATAATTAAAAAAAATATATTTTTTTTCACTGAAACAGTCCTAGACAGCTTATTTTTTTACTACAAACGAAAATTCTTTCACTACAAACCTCTACAGACATGCCTCTGTCGAATCTATCGTTTGTAGTAATCGTATGTCTTCTCCAACAAAAAATAATTAAAAAAAATATTATTTTTTTCACTTTAACCCTCCTAGTTTCTTTATTTTTTTACTACAAACAAAAACTCTTTCACTACAAACCTCTACAGACATGCCTCTGTCATATCTATCGTTTGTAGTAATCGTATGTCTTCTCCAACAAAAAATAATTAAAAAAAATATTATTTTTTTCACTTTAACCCTCCTAGTTTCTTTATTTATTTACTACAAACGAAAATTCTTTCACTACAAACCTCTACAGACATGCCTCTATCGAATCTATCGTTTGTAGTAATCGTATGTCTTCTCCAACAAAAAATAATTAAAAAAAATATATTTTTTTTCACTGAAACAGTCCTAGACAGCTTATTTTTTTACTACAAACGAAAATTCTTTCACTACAAACCTCTACAGACATGCCTCTGTCGAATCTATCGTTTGTAGTAATCGTATGTCTTCTCCAACAAAAAATATTCACAAAACATGTTTTTTTTTACTTAAACCCTCCTAGTTTCTTTATTTTTTTACTACAAACAAAAATTCTTTCACTACAAACCTCTACAGACATGCCTCTGTCATATCTATCGTTTGTAGTAATCGTATGTCTTCTCCAACAAAAAATAATTAAAAAAAATATTATTTTTTTCACTTTAACCCTCCTAGTTTCTTTATTTTTTTACTACAAACAAAAACTCTTTCACTACAAACCTCTACAGACATGCCTCTATCAAACCTATTATTTGTAGTAATCGTATGTCTTCTCCAACAAAAAATAATTAAAAAAAATATTTTTTTTTCACTTTAACCCTCCTAGTTTCTTTATTTTTTTACTACAAACAAAAATTCTTTCACTACAAACCTCTACAGACATGCCTCTGTCATATCTATCGTTTGTAGTAATCGTATGTCTTCTCCAACAAAAAATAATTAAAAAAAATATTATTTTTTTCACTTTAACCCTCCTAGTTTCTTTATTTTTTTACTACAAACGAAAATTCTTTCACTACAAACCTCTACAGACATGCCTCTATCGAATCTATCGTTTGTAGTAATCGTATGTCTTCTCCAACAAAAAATAATTAAAAAAAATATATTTTTTTTCACTGAAACAGTCCTAGACAGCTTATTTTTTTACTACAAACGAAAATTCTTTCACTACAAACCTCTACAGACATGCCTCTGTCGAATCTATCGTTTGTAGTAATCGTATGTCTTCTCCAACAAAAAATAATTAAAAAAAATATCATTTTTTTCACTTTAACCCTCCTAGTTTCTTTATTTTTTTACTACAAACGAAAATTCTTTCACTACAAACCTCTACAGACATGCCTCTATCGAATCTATCGTTTGTAGTAATCGTATGTCTTCTCCAACAAAAAATAATTAAAAAAAATATATTTTTTTTCACTGAAACAGTCCTAGACAGCTTATTTTTTTACTACAAACAAAAATTCTTTCACTACAAACCTCTACAGACATGCCTCTGTCGAATCTATCGTTTGTAGTAATCGTATGTCTTCTCCAACAAAAAATAATTAAAAAAAATATTTTTTTTTTCACTTTAACCCTCCTAGTTTCTTTATTTTTTTACTACAAACGAAAATTCTTTCACTACAAACCTCTACAGACATGCCTCTATCGAATCTATCGTTTGTAGTAATCGTATGTCTTCTCCAACAAAAAATAATTAAAAAAAATATATTTTTTTTCACTGAAACAGTCCTAGACAGCTTATTTTTTTACTACAAACGAAAATTCTTTCACTACAAACCTCTACAGACATGCCTCTGTCGAATCTATCGTTTGTAGTAATCGTATGTCTTCTCCAACAAAAAATAATTAAAAAAAATATTATTTTTTTCACTTTAACCCTCCTAGTTTCTTTATTTTTTTACTACAAACAAAAACTCTTTCACTACAAACCTCTACAGACATGCCTCTGTCATATCTATCGTTTGTAGTAATCGTATGTCTTCTCCAACAAAAAATAATTAAAAAAAATATTATTTTTTTCACTTTAACCCTCCTAGTTTCTTTATTTATTTACTACAAACGAAAATTCTTTCACTACAAACCTCTACAGACATGCCTCTATCGAATCTATCGTTTGTAGTAATCGTATGTCTTCTCCAACAAAAAATAATTAAAAAAAATATATTTTTTTTCACTGAAACAGTCCTAGACAGCTTATTTTTTTACTACAAACGAAAATTCTTTCACTACAAACCTCTACAGACATGCCTCTGTCGAATCTATCGTTTGTAGTAATCGTATGTCTTCTCCAACAAAAAATAATTAAAAAAAATATTATTTTTTTCACTTTAACCCTCCTAGTTTCTTTATTTTTTTACTACAAACAAAAACTCTTTCACTACAAACCTCTACAGACATGCCTCTGTCATATCTATCGTTTGTAGTAATCGTATGTCTTCTCCAACAAAAAATAATTAAAAAAAATATTATTTTTTTCACTTTAACCCTCCTAGTTTCTTTATTTATTTACTACAAACGAAAATTCTTTCACTACAAACCTCTACAGACATGCCTCTATCGAATCTATCGTTTGTAGTAATCGTATGTCTTCTCCAACAAAAAATAATTAAAAAAAATATATTTTTTTTCACTGAAACAGTCCTAGACAGCTTATTTTTTTACTACAAACGAAAATTCTTTCACTACAAACCTCTACAGACATGCCTCTGTCGAATCTATCGTTTGTAGTAATCGTATGTCTTCTCCAACAAAAAATAATTAAAAAAAATATTATTTTTTTCACTTTAACCCTCCTAGTTTCTTTATTTTTTTACTACAAACGAAAATTCTTTCACTACAAACCTCTACAGACATGCCTCTATCGAATCTATCGTTTGTAGTAATCGTATGTCTTCTCCAACAAAAAATAATTAAAAAAAATATTTTTTTTTCACTGAAACAGTCCTAGACAGCTTTTTTTTTTACTACAAACGAAAATTCTTTCACTACAAACCTCTACAGACATGCCTCTGTCGAATCTATCGTTTGTAGTAATCGTATGTCTTCTCCAACAAAAAATAATTAAAAAAAATATTATTTTTTTCACTTTAACCCTCCTAGTTTCTTTATTTTTTTACTACAAACGAAAATTCTTTCACTACAAACCTCTACAGACATGCCTCTATCGAATCTATTGTTTGTAGTAATCGTATGTCTTTTCCAACGAAAAATAATTAAAAAAAATATTTTTTTTTTCACTGAAACAGTCCTAGACAGCTTATTTTTTTACTACAAACGAAAATTCTTTCACTACAAACCTCTACAGACATGCCTCTGTCGAATCTATCGTTTGTAGTAATCGTATGTCTTCTCCAACAAAAAATAATTAAAAAAAATATTATTTTTTTCACTTTAACCCTCCTAGTTTCTTTTTTTTTTTACTACAAACAAAAATTCTTTCACTACAAACCTCTACAGACATGCCTCTATCAAACCTATTATTTGTAGTAATCGTATGTCTTCTCCAACAAAAAATAATTAAAAAAAATATATTTTTTTTCACTGAAACAGTCCTAGACAGCTTATTTTTTTACTACAAACGAAAATTCTTTCACTACAAACCTCTACAGACATGCCTCTGTCGAATCTATCGTTTGTAGTAATCGTATGTCTTCTCCAACAAAAAATATTCACAAAACATGTTTTTTTTTACTTAAACCCTCCTAGTTTCTTTATTTTTTTACTACAAACAAAAATTCTTTCACTACAAACCTCTACAGACATGCCTCTGTCATATCTATCGTTTGTAGTAATCGTATGTCTTCTCCAACAAAAAATAATTAAAAAAAATATTATTTTTTTCACTTTAACCCTCCTAGTTTCTTTATTTTTTTACTACAAACAAAAACTCTTTCACTACAAACCTCTACAGACATGCCTCTATCAAACCTATTATTTGTAGTAATCGTATGTCTTCTCCAACAAAAAATAATTAAAAAAAATATATTTTTTTTCACTGAAACAGTCCTAGACAGCTTATTTTTTTACTACAAACGAAAATTCTTTCACTACAAACCTCTACAGACATGCCTCTGTCGAATCTATCGTTTGTAGTAATCGTATGTCTTCTCCAACAAAAAATATTCACAAAAAATGTTTTTTTTTACTTAAACCCTCCTAGTTTCTTTATTTTTTTACTACAAACAAAAATTCTTTCACTACAAACCTCTACAGACATGCCTCTGTCATATCTATCGTTTGTAGTAATCGTATGTCTTCTCCAACAAAAAATAATTAAAAAAAATATTATTTTTTTCACTTTAACCCTCCTAGTTTCTTTATTTTTTTACTACAAACAAAAATTCTTTCACTACAAACCTCTACAGACATGCCTCTATCGAATCTATCGTTTGTAGTAATCGTATGTCTTCTCCAACAAAAAATAATTAAAAAAAATATATTTTTTTTCACTGAAACAGTCCTAGACAGCTTATTTTTTTACTACAAACGAAAATTCTTTCACTACAAACCTCTGCAGACATGCCTCTATCGAATCTATCGTTTGTAGTTAGCGTAAAAGCCTTTTGAAGGTATTAAAATAATTTTTAAAGATTTTTTGAAAACTATTTTTTTTTTATTTTTTTTTCTGTTTTACTACAAACGAAATAAGTTTCACTACAATCCACTACTAACGATTATTGATAAGAAAAAAATGGAAAAAGTATTTTTTTTTCATTTGGGGGGATGACATTTTTTTATTTCTTTATATTTTTTTTTCCGAATTACTACAAACGAAAATAGTTTTACTACTATCCACTACATACAGTAATCTATCGAAAAAAACAAAAAAAACTGTGTTTTTCCAATGTCGGGTGCCAAGTTCACATAGCCAAAATAAACTATTAACCCTAGAAAGATAACCTACGTCGCAAAGGCGCCCACGCTGCTAATATAGTGTTGTCTTTTTCCAATCGATGCGCGTATCAACTGGTCCTTCAGAGCCAACTCAGTCGCCGGTTAGCGCTGTAGAAGGATGGCTGTTTCTTCGCGGTAAGTACTATAATTTCATAGGTATGACCAGTGGAAGCCCTCTCGAGGCGTATGGTTATAAGACTGAAATTGGTAAAGACTGTCTGTAAACTAGGTTGTTGTAGGTAATTCTATTGTAGTTATATTGTCAACTTATTTGCAAGAGAAAAACATATTTTTTTTGTAATAATTTAGGACTACCCCCATAAAAAGAAGGATGTTGATTTTATTTTTATTTTTCGTAGAGGTCTAGTGATTTATGTTTCCAAACTCTTAAAATAAAACAAATTCTTAAAGTAACGCATTTTATTTTTAAAACTATCCCGGATTATTAAAATAAGTATATTTGTTCAGGCAAATATGCCAAATACACCATTAATTAGACGCATTACAAAATCATGCGCCTCTGAAGCGTATGGTTATCTTTTAGGCAAGTTTTGCTATGGTTATCTTTCTAGGGTTAATAATTCCTGGTTTGTTTTTTTTTGCACACCTTACAATATACATCATGTCATAACAGGAATCTTATTAGAAACACATTAGAATGACCACATACCTCATGACAGATGATTAAATTTTTTGCTAGCATTTTTTTGCACACCATACAAATTTTAATGAAGTTTGTGAATATTGCGGGACAAGATGGCGTCTTGACAGTCCTATTGTTAGTTGGCTCGCATAGTACGTGCATACTATGATGGACTCGCATATAAGTATGTATACATTAATCGGTATGCGGCTTCCGGCTGAGGTCGACGTACTTGACCGTATTTGAGTATAAGTTGGACCTTTCCTGGTGTCTTTGATACACTTGCCTCTTTTATTACGAAGAGGCGGAGCCGAGTTTTTGCCAGGAGATTAGCAAGGGTGGCTCCGGTCTTTGACCCTTTCCTTCAACCTACTTTACGCTGTACTTTATGAAGTTTCCGAAAACAGCCCAAGGGGAGTGTCGTCAGTTCAACATCTTTGTCAATCTTCCTTCAAGTACTTACATAAATCTGTTGAAACTTGACATAATTTCGTTCCAAAATGAAACACTCATAATTTCCGTGTCAGATGTTCTCAAGAATAAGATATCGTTATTTATTAACGGAAGCTTACTCATCAGACAGATAGCGTTGGCCTATACTATGTTATGATTTAGATCAGCTATTGTTTAAATGAGCTTCATAAAGTGCTTTGTCATTTGTGGGATTGGTCTCCGTTGAGTGAGCTATGTCTGTTTTAAAGGTTTTGTTTTGACTGAATCTGTGATGTATAATGATTTTGTTTTCCGGTTGATGAGCTGTGAAATTAAATAATTATATGGGAACTTCTTCATTTAAGATGAGGAATTTATTATGTCTATGAGGAATTTATTGTAAACATGATGATAATGATGATGTTCTTCACGACGTATACGTCGACGGCGACACCTTGTCAGTAAACATGAGATAGCTAGGTATTCGCGTGATCGTGAAACATTCAAAACTGTTATCAGGTTGTTACATAATAACGGCCTAGATGTAAATGTAAAAGTTGGTACAGAAAATACATCCACGACAAAAGTACTCATCGGAAGTGAAACCATATCGAATCGTCTATCACGAAAGCAGTCGCTTTGTACGTGTCTGATTACTCGAGTTTTTGCGTGCGTACTGGTACAATATTATTTGTAACACGCAAGGCTCGGAGTATAGCTACCTTCGAGGAACTAGTTATTATTGATGTTTCAATCGTATCAAGTGAACTCCTGGTGGAGCGACGTTTACTAATCTAATTAGTTATTGCCTGTGGAACAGATTGCACACGTGTCACTCAACCAACACCCTCGGCTCAACCTTAACATTTTCGCGACAAGTCGCCATTGTTCTTGAAGACAATTAAGTTAAGTAACTAACTGTTGCCCGTATTTGATAAGTTATTGAAAAGTTTATAAACTGATCAATTTTGGAGGTTCGTGAAAATGATTACTCCTGATAAGTAGATAGTACTAATGTTTGCGTTTGTTGTCAGCTTTCCACTATTAAAGAGAAATAAGCTGAGCCAGCGAGCTGAGCGGACCGGGCTGCATACATAAAACTTTTTCACAGTCGAAGCACTTATATGCAGTTCGCCATTGAAAGCTAAGCGGACTCGGTACGGAGTCCGTTCCGCTCGCAGTGGAAGGCCGGCATAAGACTTCGAATATCTTAGAAAATCGAGCCATAGAATGACCAAATCAGAATTATCGCTATACAACTGTTAATTTTAAGTAAGCCATGTTATTAGTTTTGTTGTCGTACAGCTGTTAGGTAAGTGACTGAATTCCCTGATAAGAAACTGAGGACTTTGTAATAAGGGGACGAAGTGGAAGCTTCCGGTGATCCACATTCCAATACTTGCCGAGTTTTCCAACTTTGGAGTTTTGTTAGCAAAGTAATAAGGGAAAGTGAAGATATTGCTCGGCTCTTTAATAAAACATGCAACAACCGTACACGTGGCCTGGCCGTGTCGGTGAGGGGAAGAGGGCAAGGGGATGTCTGATACGGCTTGCGTTTTGGGAATGAGGCCAAATTACATAACGCTACTAACTCTGTTAATAAACACACTCTGCTTCATTTAGCTCTACATTATTACTCCTGCAGTCACCCATGTTTTAAAGTGAGAAAACCACAATACCACAAACGATATTTTGATACGAATTAATTTATTGCATACAATTTTACCATACCTACCAGGTACTGAAAATAGCATGAAACAACACACCTATTAGTAGGTAAAAAGGTGAGCATAACTCTAACAAGAAAAATGTCTTTCAGCAAACCAATGATGTTGAGAAAGACAACTAAACATAAGTTGCACTCTACTTCAGCATCAGATCAACTTGTCGTTTTATATCAGGGTTACTGACTTGGCGCAATTCGACATAAAAGATAGGTAGATGTGTAAGTTGTGAACTAAAACGGCTCATGTACGAAAAAGAGAACTACAAACTTCCGCTGTTGGCTGTTGTGTTGGTGCCGAGGTTTTAGTATTTGGTGGCTTGCCAACTTCATTCCTCCCTATATCTCTATTTCTAAGTTCAATGTCGTGGGTGTGCGGAGTTACAAAATTAACTTTTGGCTACAAAACACAGGATTAAACACAAATTGTTTTGGTACTTTTTGAAATTGCTATTGATTAAGCTGCAATGGTCGTAGGGTAGTTCCAACAATATACTTATAATGCTCGACAAATGGCAGTAAGTTTATTGCAGCAGCAGTTGCTAATGTACTTGTAATACTTGTCAAACTACAAGCTGTATTCTGATTTCTATTAGGCGAGCACCGTACACAAAGGTCACTGGGAATTGGCACACCATTTTTTACAGCTCCATCCGACGTACCGAGCGAAAGGTATCATCATGCTACAGAGAAATCTTCTCGCTTCTCACACACGGCTGAACAGATACGCGTAAAAAATCACTGTTACACTATACACAAGCTGATTTAATTGCAGAAATATGTGGTGTCTCACGAACATCGATTCTGTATCGGAGATGGTTGTGGGAGGGGATTTAGTGCCGCTCGGTTGGCGGCCAGGCAGCACGGATGACTGCCCCCGCTTTGTTCCTAATCAAGGAGACGAGAGCAGGACAGTTTTCAATGCTGAGACACAAGTTGTTGCCGCTTGAGTTCTGAGCCTGTGACTGCGCCAAGTTTTAGAGAGGACCTCTATCTAGAGTTGGACAAAAAAAATTGTGGGTACTTCTTCTAGTTGAAACCTTCAACGTTGTAGACTGCCTTTGTCTCTCTGTCACAATGTAAAAGGAGATAACATAAACAAATCTTGTCCTACCATGACTTAGCGAGTGCAATACAGATGGATACCTTAGTACGATTATATGGTTCAAGCTCACTCAGGGTGCAATCGAATGGAGAGCTGTAATAGACGGATCACTCCCGAAGCGTGGGCTCCGTATAATTGGGGATAAGCAGATGCAGGACGGACAGAAATTTATTAAAGGGACTAATTTAGCTGAACAGGTTTGCAGCCACGCCCTGGGCTCGATAGAAAGTGAGCGTGGGAGCTGGGCTGCGCCGGCGCTGGTGCTGGTGACGTCACTTCCCCCCTCGCCCCTGGTGCGCCCCGCGGGCCCTCTGCCTACCGGTTTGGAGCACAGTGATATAACCTTGATTGATATCACACCGACATACGTGTGCCCGTGTCTACTGTGAACGAGATAAAGAATAGACTATTGTGCGTAAGTACGACAGTTCTGGGTAATGGTAACTGAGTAATAAATAACACAGATATAACATATACAGAGCAGACAGACGTGCCTTACCTGTGTATTGTGATGATGACGTTCTCATCATAATCATAGAGATAGATACATGTGTAGCTGCGTAATACCTGCCTTGGTGTACCTATTATTATTTTGTACCTGTCAAGAGTGTCAGACAAATAGAATCCACCGTTCATATAGTCTAAGCGTTCATGATTGGTAAGTATGTTTGTACAAGGCAATTAAGTGTACGTTCGTACTTACATATCGTACATACATAAGATCTTGTATCAGGGGCAACATGTCAAGACTACTTCATTACCCATGCAAAGACATAACGCGTGCGTGAGTCCCTCTTCACGAGCTCATGTCATGGCGGCACCACACTTCGTTATGCGTTATTTGTTTTGCGGGTTATTCGGCCGCATACGACTAAGTGTGGAGGGCTTATTTGTCTATTTTGCTTTATTCGCACGCATAAGTGTGGAAGGGCATATTTGTTCGCTCACACAACGAATATTAGGGCGAATAGTTACAGCGTAGCTGCATAACGAATATAGCATAACGAAGTGTGGTGCCGCCATCAAACTAAGTTTAGTACCTATTGACAAGAGAAAAAAGCTGTGTATGCTTCCTACTGGTTGTATGCTCAATCATGCTCATAGCCTCATATCTACCTAGTTTTAATTAGAGGACCATGGGCAATAACTGGATTAATTTGGTGATTAAAAGTAAAAAAATCGGTCAAGTGCGGAACGAATACGAAGGGTACCGTACCATGCATCGTACAACAAAACTTAAGCAATCAAAACAAAAAAATAAAAAAGATCATGCCCTCACGGTGATTTGAACTCACGACGGATTGTGGGCCCTACAACATACCGGCTGAGCTACCACAACTATGTGGGTTGACGCGAAATATACCATCATATTGAAATGCGTGGGTGTATCAAAACAAGTCTCATGTATGGGGACCCCCTTTAATTTGTAATATCTCGTATTTCAGTATTTGTTGTTGTTGCGGCAACAGATATACACATTCTGTGAAAACAACTTTCTAGCTATTATGGTTCGTGCTCTAAGACCCGCTCACGGACGGACGGACAGACGGACAGCGAAGCCTTAATAATACGGTCCCGTTTGGCACCCTTCGGGTACGGTACCCTAAAAATAATATTAATCGTGTGGTTTCTGATTGAGCCTAGTCTATGGTATTCAAAGGCAGGCAGACTAACTATTTCTCTGTGTATGATGGATGACATACATAGCCTTCGGATGACCCTCTGTGTGTGAATTCCACCAAGAAAATCTATCTACACTCAGATACAATCATTACAGAATCAGTTAACGACATAACTGGCATGGGATCTTGTTGTATTCTGTTATTGTGTTGTGTAAGGTCGGTATAGTGTTAACAGGCAGGAAGAGCAGTAATTTGGATTATAATTACGAGCAATTTGAGAGATGGTTGTGATGGAGCGAGCAAACCGTATTTCAGACCAAGCACGGGTTTACAACACATAGTTTTATATTAGACCCCATTGTCACTTGTAATGCTTGTTATTAAATACGTATGTAATGTTGGTACACCTGGCTCCTCTTATTACGCAATCCTCATGCTGCAACTCTATTGGATATCTGTAAGTATGGAAACATCTGTAGGTTTGATATGAAGGATGCCTCCTATATGTAGAATTATTAATCTTCTAAGATATGCATCTTGCGGAGCACTGCAGTGCTGATGATGACTCTGCAATATTTCGGTTGTAATTGTAAGTACATCTTTTAGGATTAGAGTCTGCAAATGTAGAGATATAATTTAATAAAAGTGCTGCAGCGGAATAGTGACTAGCTGGAAAACTTGTAAAAGTCACAAAGTCTTGAAATAGTCTTAAAAGTTGACATGGATGGAACCTTACATGGAACATTGCTTGGAGAGACACCCACAGCGAATAGAGATGCAAAAGTGAAAAACTATCACACACAACACGTGAACTGTAAGGATACCTAACTTGGATTATATTCATAATATGTTACTCAAACAGTCGAAACCTATCATTTAAACATGTATTAAATATACGAAAGAAAGGTTAGTTTTGACGTGACAGCATAGCTTAATTTGTTTCTGCATGCTAGGTACTATTCTCTACTGCCAACACTGCAGCGTGTGCCGCCATATTGATATTTTTATTAGGGTTCCGATCCGAAAGAAAAAAGGGTTTCTTTTTGTGATGTGATGTGATTCACATCACTTCGTTGTTCGTCCGTCTGTCAATTTATCCGCCTTTTCGTCCGTCCGTCCGTCTGTCCGTTTACCTGCAGACGACAGCAATATATATTATGTATAATAGAACAGCTTCGTTTATGACTAAAATCAAAAGCAAGCATTCAATGATTGGTTTCGTCTAAATTAACTCTCACTATTTCAATAATGGCTATCTATCTACAGTACGGGGCCATTGTTTTGGCACTTCGGGTCTCGTCTCGCTCTGTCTCTCTCCCGCCAAGTCAAACTCCGAGTATCATACTCGGGACTCGGGGCACGTCGACGTCGGATCCCGCCCTGACAACGCGAGACGTGCCAAAACAATGGCCCGTACTGTACTTAACACGTTTTTCACAATTTTCGTCGTTATGATTGTCGTCGTCGTCGCTTCGTCGTCGTTCAACGTTTTTCAATGACA